>ML782962.1:372089-397648 GCA_009831015.1 Picea engelmannii | reverse complement strand
TTGGGCAAATTGTGTTGATGAGAGAAAAAGCACCAGTGGAGGAGCATTCTTCTTGGGTAACTCCTTAGTAGCATGGCTTAGTAAAAAGCAAGGTTCCATTTCTTTATCAACCACAGAGGCAGAGTACATTGTTGTTGCTACCTATTGCACACAGGTATTATGGATGATTCAGACACTTGCAGACTTAGAGGTAAAATACACTGCACCGATCCCAATTCATTGTGATAACACTAGTGCCATCAGTATGTCTAAAAATCTTGTCTTCCACTCCAAGACAAAACATATTCCCATAAAATATCATTTTCTGAGAGAGCAGGTCACTAATCAGATTGTTCAGGTCCATTACATTCCCACTACAGAACAAATTGCAGACATCTTTACTAAGCCCCTAGCCAAGACACCGTTTGAATATCTCAGACAGAAGTTGGGTGTCATTTCGTTTCACACCTAAAAGAGTCCATCTTGTTAGGAGGAGATTTGTATTGTTTGAATATCTAATGCCTCCTAAAATTACTGCAATAGCTCAGGGGGAGCATGTCTCTTCTTTGACATTGATGTCAAAGGGGGAGAAAATAATTTGGGTGCCTTAGTTGCCATAAATGCCAAAGGGGGAGATTGTTGGCAAATGTATAACAGGTAGCGCATGCTTGTCATTGATGGCAAGTACAACAATGAATATGACATGAGTATAGGAAGAATGTAACAGACGGGCACCAGAAGTATTTTAGGAAGACGCTGCAGAGCAAGCCCGATAAATTCAGAAGAGATAGTGCAGAGGATTGTTGGGTTGGCAGGTTATTATCAGGCAAAGTAAGCTTGTCATTGATGGCAATATCAGAGTATGCAGTGAAATCAAAACAAGGATGAAGTACGCTCTGGAGGAGAAGCGCCAGTGATCGCTGGATCTCATCCTGAATTCCCGATGGTCGTTAGATCTGAATGAAGACAAAAGGAGCACGCGGATCTGGAGGATAGATCTTAGGCGTTAGAATTGAGTGCAGGGTCCGACCACCGTTGGATGGAGGAAAACCTGCACGATCTTTAAAAGTGCAAGGAGTAGAGGGCTCAGAAATCTCAAAAGCAGGAGAACCGTCAGATCAAGATATGATCTGGACCGTTGATCTGACTCCCTGTCGGTGTTTCGGGGATCGAGAGTTGGAGATGTCAAAGAATATTGACATCAAGAATCCTGAAATCGTGATGTGGGAAATCCCGACTGAACCTGAACTGTCAGATCAAGATGTGATCTAGACTGTCGACCCGACTCACGTCAGCAGACCACGTCAGCTAGGAACACGTGGCACAACCAGGTAATGACAAGTGTCAGACTGATTCAACATTTTAGGCACATGTAAGTCATGAATCAAAGTGACACGTGGCAGTATTCAACACGTGTCAATCCATGTGTGATGTCAGCAGATGGAAACCACGTTAGAGTTTCGAGGATCGCGTTTTGGAAATGTCAAAGAATATTGACATCAGGAATCCCGATTTCGCGATATGTGAAATCATGATGAAATATGAGCCATCAGATCAAGCTTTGATCTGGACCGTTGATTCCATTCAATGGAGAGGCATCAAGGATCGAGAGTTGGAAATGTCAAATATTATTGACATCAGGAATCCTGATATCGCGATATGTGAAGTCGGGATGTAATCTGAACCGTCAGATCAAGTGTTGATCGGAGGGGCTAAAGGGAACGAACCTTGTCGCACGGTCAGGTGGGGAATGATATAAAAGGTGACACGTCAGGAGTGGGGTCCTTCATCAATACCCCACCATTCCAGACCCCCCCCCCCCGTATTAAAGGCAGAAAGGCAAGGAGGGTCCGGAATCGCTTGAGCGTCATTGATCTAGGTTCTTTAATCCTGACAGCTCGAGAGATGCGCGCCCAATTATGGACCTCCCCCCCCCTCCACTTAAAGATAGAATGGCAGGGGGGCTCCGGAATCAAATCTCGACCGTAGATCTGGGAGCACAGATTCTGGCCGTCCAGATTTGCTCGCTGCATATCCAACGGTGCAGATGAATGTGAACAAGATCGGAGGGTGACTGTAGCATGACATAGTAGAACTGCCAGAAACCATTGATGACGTCTGCTAGAGAATTTGAAGATACCTCTGTGTGATCACGAGAGGAGATGAAGAGTCTCAGAGCTTCGTCCAGTGAAGGAAGACTATTATTAGAAGGGATTGACATATGGATGAGCATTGAGGTCTGTAACTGAAACAGAGAAGGTGAGTTCGACTGTCACAGAGAAGATGAAGAGTCTCAAACTGCCAGAGAGGCTGAGGAATCTCAGTATAACATACAGTGATGTTGGACACGCATGGAAAACCACCAGAGAAGCTGAAGAGTCATGATGATGATCATACAGAGAACTCGAGAGGTGGAGGATAACGACGCGGAGTCAACATGAAAATTCATTGTGAACATTGCATGCACAAGGTGCACAAAAGCTATAAATACACGGTACAGAGAAGAGATGGGTCGCTGTTGTTGTTGGACGTTGTTGTTGTTGTTTTTGGACGTTGATGTTGTTGCTGTTGGACGTTGTTGTGGTTGTTGTTGGAGTTTGTTGTGGTTTTTGTTGGTGAAGGTGATTCATGTGTGAAGAAGGAGGAGAGTGTAGTAGATGAATAGCACAGAAGAGGAACTATGCAGTGAAAGGACATGGAGCACAAAGCATAAAAAGCGGAAGAATAGACAACGCAAGTGATGTGTGCAGAGAGGCAATGAGGCAGACAGAGAAACACAATGCAACAGAATAGTGATGAGTCTGGTAAGCCGTTGTTGAACATCATATCACTGTAATAAATTTCAGTAGCAAAGATTTATATTTCAGGGTGGTTGGGAGGAGCTAGGGAGGACTGGTGTCCTCAAAGGTTCAAGTGGGTGCTTGAACACAGGGAGTTGGTGCTTCCTTCTAGTTGGTGCTAGAGAAACCAGGGAGTTGGTGCTTCCTTCTAGTTGGTGCTAGAGAAACCAGGGAGTTGGTGCTTCCTTCTAGTTGGTGCTAGAGAAACCAGGGAGTTGGTGCTTCCTTCTAGTGGGTGCTAGAGAAAACAGAGAGTTGGTGCTCTCAGCAAGTTGCAGTTTGAAAAACTGAGGTTGTAGCCTCATTATGAGTTGGTGCTCATATGTATGATACTGTAAAGAATGTAAACATTACTTATCATATAAAGAAAAAGAGGTTTTTACCCTGCATGGGTTTCCTCGGGAAAATATATGTCTCTGTGTTTCTCATATATGTGAATGATGCTGAAAGTGCCATTGTTTATTTCCCTGCATTATTGTGATCATCATTTAGTGTTTCTACAAAGAGTTTAAAAGAACCATAATTGTTTAAGCACGGTAACAACTAATTCATCCCCCCTCTCATTTGTCTAACATTAAGTTTATTGAGGACAACACCCCGTTTACTATGTTACTTGGAAAACCTTGTATTAAGAGAAATAAATCCACAAAGGAAGAAGAATAAAAAGTTTTAGAACAGAAGAGACAAGAGTTAATAGATTCCATGACCAAAAGGATTGCGTAGTTGATTGAAGAATAAGAGAATAGATCGAAGCCACTTATTGTTAGAGGCCCAGATGTCGAAGCTAAAAGAATGTCAGAAGACTCATAGAAGCCCGAAGCACATGTTCTAGAAAAAGAATAATTATTACCCCTGGGTCTTAGGAGAGAATCTCAGCAGCGCAAAGTACCTATGTTCAAGGAAAATAAGAATCAAAATGGAAAGAGAATCCCTAAGATGAAGCTCACTAGAAAAAAGGCTAGGAAACTAAGTAAAAAGAGAGCTAAGATCGACAGACTACATAATATTTTAGAGGGGACCTCGCCGAATGGGAAACTCGTAGAAATTGAACTTCGTCGAGGCGAAGAAATATAGTCATTGGAAGCCGATATAACCATTAGACTACCACTCCGAACGAGTCGAAAATCATTGATGATTCGCCACTAGACCATCCGACCGCACCATAAACGGACAAAACATGAGTTAATGTCATCTCATACCCGTTGCAAGTAGATCGTTGATAACTTTCTTACTTAGTCTACCGCACCATACCCCGAGAATACCTTTTGCTAATTAATAAATTGAGCCCACAGCTTGAGATTATTTTTCACTGTGATCATCGCCTTGTTCCCGTACCCTCCACTGCAGTTTCTGAATCCAGTTCACATCCGATCTAATCAACCCTGAGTTTGTATGTCGGATGAGCTCAGCGTAGTAGAGAAAGAAGTCGAAGATGTTCTAATTGAATTAATGGTTGAGAGAGTCATGTCAGAAAGAAGGATGTCTGCAAGTGTGCAAGCATCATCAATAGGAGGAATCCAAGCTTCTCCCTCAACTGCTCGTGGAGCAGGACCTTCCCGAACCACGACCGAGAAAATAACAAAGCACAGAGATGACATTACGAATGCCAAGCTTATTCCACGCATTCTGCCAACTTACATACCACCTCTGAGCGGTGGTATTAACTGCGATAGTGTACCCAGAGACTTCGGCTATACTTTGATGACTGTGTACCTTCTGAAAGGAGTGCACACAGTTCGAGCCGATCAAGACAAGCTCGTAGCATTGAAGTTTAGTGACTTCAACCTCGGTGACAGGAAATTCTACAGTATGCTTGACCCACACAAGTATCTAACGAAGACGAAGGGAAAGAACTCGAAGATCATCCTAGAGTCTTGGACCCAAAACCTCACGTAGTCTACATTGTTGAATGTTATGAAGATTTCGCTCTTTGACAGACACCAGGAGGTGAATGCGTGTGTAAAGTTGCTTCTATCTTGCTATCACAGAGGATACCTATGGCTAAACTGACACATCACTATGGATCCAACCTTGATCAATCAGATCACAAGGCTTATCATGCAAGGCCCTGACCCACAGGAGTTCTACCCTAGCAAGACCTTCGACCGAGCATTAGCATAGAAAATTAAGGAAACCTATGGCGATGTCGAGAAGGGCACGTGAGGCTACAAGGTAGCCTCTATCCAGAGTGGCACAGTGCACCTTGCCTGTTAGCTAATCACAGGCAAATTAGTTCATAAGAATAGACCAACTCAAGTGACCGGATTCATGGTCGACCTCACAGGGAAGTGCGCAGAAGGATTATAGATGAACTGGGTGCAGTATCTTGTCAACCAAATAGAGATTAATTGCAGATAAGTGTAAGACCAAGGGTATGATTTCCATTTTAGTTGGCTTCTTATATTGATCGCTTTCATTTCTTGGGAGCTACCAGAAGGTGCCACTTTCCTGGATATAGAACCTTTCGAAGCACTGGCCACAAAGTTTTGTACGTTGTGGTATTCCAGCGACATGAGAAAACAGTGGAAGTGCAATGTTGTATTCCACACCTACTACAACCAGTTAAAGATTGCAATCCAGTCTACACCGCACATCACCCCAAACAAACTTTATAGGTTTAGACCCTTGATGAAGTTCAGTGTGGACCGCCACTTCACCTACATTACAACACGCACTGATGAGCATAAACAACAGCTCCAGTCATATTACAAATTGACAGAAGATGACTTGGAGGAGATTACCAAGGAATGGTCAGCAAACCTCCTTGTTCTAGTGGACCCCGTAGAGATGTCTGATGTGGATAGCCCTGACACTATGCTAGATACACTGGGACCAAGTAAAACAAAGAAAAATGACGAAGTGCATGATGTCCATAGCACATCGGTGGAGACATCCTCGACCTCACCTGAACAGGGAGATGATGGTGGAGAACTAGGTGGCATGGAAGTTGATCAAAACAAAGGCGGAGTTACTCCACCTATAGACGAAGAGGATCCAACCAAGAAAAGGAAGGGTACCCTGCCAAATCCTTCATCCTGAAAGAAATCCAGAGCGACCAAGGCTAAATTTAAGACTACCCTCACCTCAGACGATTTCGACTTCTTAGTCACTGAATTGAATGATGATTCATTGGAGATCATGGAAAAGAAAGAAGTGAAGTAGGAGGAGGTATTCATCCGAATCAAGGGAGAACTTTGAGAAGTGAAGCAGACACTACAATCTAGCCACGCAATTTCTATTGCACCCTCGACAAGTGGAACATAAGAACTAGGATATGAGTCATCCCAACTGCACCAGATTTCCAATAAAGTTGAAGCTCGCCTTCGATGAGCTCAGGAAGAGACAGTACAAGCTACCCAATCTTTGGCACAGGCACAAAAATATATGCTAGAATAGTGCAGTAATGCAGAATTGGAAAAACTAGCTCTTCAAGTAAAGTGGGAGAAAGAGAAAGCAGCGCTACAGTAAGACAAGGAACAGTTTCTCGCAGAGCAACTCGAAGTACAGGAATGGGTTCACAAATCACTTCTCTATGTGACACTCCTTGAAGTTCATATAGAAGAACGAGTTCCACAACAAGTGGCACAACTGGAAGGAGTGATCCAGCAACTTCAGCAGTGCATCGTAGACCTGGAACTTCACATTGTGCCTGAGACACCTCAAGAAATAAGAGACCTAAGAGAGGCCACTGCCCAAAGCGCAGTTGACCGACTAAAATATTTTACCTTGGAATACAAACAGTTGAGCTCCAGAATCGCCCAGACGTATGAAAGCCTCATGGAAAGTCCAGAATTACAGGCGTTAGAGTTGCAGCTCCAACATGCACAACAGCAGGCTGACATGTTACAAGCGCAGCTAAAGGCCTTGTCACTAGTTGAGAGAATGAAGAGGTTTCCAGAGAAATGCATGACCCAGCAGCAAGTACGCACACTCCAGAGTAAATTAATGGAAGCCTCTCAATGAATTCAACTAGTGCAAGAAAAGGCATGTCAACTATTCACTGAACTTGAAAGCCAAGGAGTAGAAATTGAACAGGTTGTGAGTACAACAGAACAATGCCTCAAAGGATTTCACTGAGCAAGAAGTAGTAGAACTACAGTAGATCGAAGCACCTTGAGCCAAGATCGAGGCATTCAAAGTAGAATTGCTTAGACCAGAGTGACTTAGGACAAGTCACAGGTGAGTGTTGGGGGCCTATTGGCCCTTGACCAAGTTTTGAGGAACACTTGGTCATATTTGACCATTTTTAGGAGTTCAACAACCTGCCGAAGATGGAACACCAAACGAAGAAGATATCATGGGATCTCGGCCCACTTTCGGGCCCCTTTTTGGGTTTTGGGACAATGTAATGGGAAAGGGATGTCAGCCCGTGGGTTCACCCACGCTTAGGCCCACTTTTGTATGTATAAATAGATGTCTAGGAAAAGTAAGTAAGGGACAATAGCCTATCTATGTGTTGTAAGATAAGTGTTAGTAGTGCTATGTGCATGACTGTAGAAGTGTCACAGAGCTAAGTGAAAGTTATTGTAGAGATTATAGAAGGCTTTGTGCTACGACGCAGGGAAGATGGATCTAGCGAGTTTCACAGATCTTTTGTCCTGTGCGCATAAGGGTTTTTGATGACTATGTGCTATAACCAATTGAAGACATTAATAAATAATAAGATTTGGTGGACGTAGCCCCAGGGTGGGGGTGAACCACGTACATGTTGTGTTGCTCTGCTTTGTGTGATGCATTGATGTGTTTCTATGTGATGCATGTTAGATAGATCTGATGTTTCTTTGTGCCTAATCATGTGAATGAATGTTATATCTGACCTATATGGATGTGCTTAGTGCTTGAATCTGCTAGATCCAATATGTTCTTGTTATGTTAAGTGTTATTAGATGATGGATCTGGTTGCATACTGTGATACTCTGTAATTAGGGTACATTTGCGCTATTACTAAGAACTGAATATTGATGAAGGTTAATTGCTAAGCCCTCTGTTAAGCATTAGAATCACATATTTGTGTCCCAGCTAAGAATGCAGACATCTAAGTCCTGCAACCACCCCTGCCTCTACCTCGGGTGAGACTTCATCTGCTTTGCAAGTGTTGTCGAAAGGGCCGGTAGTTAGGTTTTTTTTGGTGCGTTGTTGTAGCATTGAACCCTGGGTCTACCCCTGTGCCAACAGCCTGAATAATCTATCCTGACTTGAAATAGAAGAAGAACCAACAGGGATAGATGATGACTTACCTGATTCACATTTATTCCAAGTTGAGGCCACCCCCAAATAATTATAAGAAATAGTGAAATTTTTGGAGGAGAGGAAGGCTCCAAATGATCTTCCTGCAAAAAAAAAGAAGGTTATAGCATTATAATTGACAACATTCACCCTCATGAATGAGTATTTATACAAACTAGGAACTGATTATATACTAAGAATATGTGCATTAGAACAAGAGAGAGAAGATATAATAAAGGAAGCTCATGCTAGCCCTGTAGGGGGCCACAACCAAGCCTACATGACAACACGGAAGATACTTCAGGCAGGCCTTTGGTGACCAACCTTACATAAAGATTTTCAAGTAAAAGTGAAAGAATGTGACAAATGTCAGAAGATGGGTCAACCTCTATGGGAAAATGATATGTCCCTACACTTAGTAAACCCTATTTTACAATTTGAAATTTGGGCTATTGACTTCATGCCCATTTCTAAATATCTCTCTAAATGGACAGACGTGAATTACACTATCACTATAATCAAATATTTGACAAAATGGGTTGAAGCATAACCAGTCGAGTCATGCACAAAGGAAACGACAACAAAATTTATATATGAAGATATATAAACAATATTTGGATGGCCCCTAACTATAATTAGTGATCAGTGAATCCATTTTGTCAATGGGACAATCCAAATCCCACTAAAAAAATTCATGATCGACCACGAAAAAACAACGACCTATGACCCCTAAGATAATGGTGCAGTCGAATCCTTCAACAAAACTCTTCATGAGGGTCTAAAAAATATCTGTGAGATCGATAGGAATGATTGGGATGATAAGGTCCCTACAGTATTGTGGGCATATAGGACTTCTTATAAAAGTTTGACTAGTCAAACCCCCTTTAAACTTGTATATGGTCAAGAAGTTGTAATTCCCTTACACTTTTGGGCAAACATAGAAAGGGTGGAATATATACTAAGATACGACCTTACCTTAAATACAAAAGAATGTATCTATTAGCTTAATAATCTGGAAGAAGAAAGACTTATGGCCCTCCATAATCAAGAAGTACAAAAACAACAACTAAAAGATTGGCATGATTGACACTTGAGGGAAAAAAAATTAAGAGATTTGGTACCAATGTATGTCAGTCAGATAAAAGGGAAACCTCAAAACTTAATTTTTTTTCGCTAGGACCATATGTTTTCGAATATATCCAACCAACTAGAGTAGTCCAACTAAGAACCTTACAAGGGCACCTAATGCACATTTATTCCAGGTCGAGGCCACCCCCAAATACTTACAAGAAATAGTGAAATTTTTGGAGGAGGGGAAGGCTCCTAATGATCTTCCTGCAACCAAAAATAATGTTCTAGCATTAAAATAAAGACCATTCACCCTCATGAATGGGTATTTATACAAACTAGGAACTGACGATACACTAAGAATATGTGCACTAGAACATGAGAGAGAATATATAATAAAGGAATCTCATGTTCGCCCTACAAGGTGCCACTACCAAGCCAGTATGATAGCACAAAATATACTTCAGGAAGGCCTTTGATGGTCAACCTTACATAAATATTGTCGAGCAAAAGTGAAAGAATGTGACAAATGTCATAAGATGGGCCAACCTCTATGGAAAAATGAGATGTCCCTACACTAGGTAAACCCTAGTTTACCATTTGAAATTTGGTCTATTGACCTTGTGGGCCCATTTTTAATAGATATAAATGGACATGAGTGAAGTACATTATCACTACAATCGAATATTTGAAAAAATGGGTTGAAACATAACCGGTCGAGTCATGCACACGGGAAACAACAATCAAATTATATATGAATATACAGTGACAAGATTTGGATTCCCCCTAACTATAATCAATGATCAGGGAACACATTTTTTCAATGGGACAATCCAAATCCTGCTAAACAAATTTATGATCAACCACATAAAAATAACAACCTATCCACCCCAGGCTAATGATGCAGTTGAATCCTTCAAAAAAACTCTTCACAAGGGTCTAACAAAAATTTGTGGGATCGATAGGAATGATTGGGATGATAAGTTCCTTGTAGTATTGTGGGCATATAGGACTTCTTATAAAAGGTTGATTGTTCAAGCCCCCTTTAAACTTGTATATGGTCAAGAAGTTGTAATTCCCTTACAATTATAGGAAAACACAGAAAGAGTGGCATATGTCCTAAGATATGACCTTACCTTAAATACAAAAAAATGCATATATCTGCTGAATAAACTGGAAGAAGAAAGACTCTTGGCCCTCCATCATCAAGAAGTTCATAAAAAACAAAAAAAAACTTGGCATGATTGACACTTGAGGAATATAAAATCATGAGATTTAGTACCAATGTATGACAGTCAGATAAAAGGGAAACCTCGAAAACTTGAAACTGCTTGGCCAGGCCCATATGTTGTCAAAGATATCTGACTAACCAGAGAATTCTAGCTAAGAACCTTGCAAGGGAACCCATTTCAAAAAGTGGTCAATGTAGCCCACTTAAAAAAATACAACACATAACAATCTCGATACTTGTTGGTAAAAACCTCTTCGGGGGTGCCAACAAGTTTCATCTAGGTCGAAAACCACTTGTGGTGTTATGATCCAACACCTTAAATAAACAATCAATGAATTACAATCCACTTTGAGGGGGAACCTCATTTTAAAATATATCCAATTCATAATGCAATATGAGATTAAAATAAGATAATCCTAAGACTAGATCTCCTTGGTATATATATAGGGGACAAAGGGTACAATTATATTGAAAGAATGAAATGAAGGGGTTCATAGCCTACATACAAATATAACACAATAAATGTAATAATTCAATAAGGGGATTAATAACGGGTTTTATACATAACATGGGATTTTATATGGGGCTTTGTCTAGGGATTAACATGCCCCTCCCCTTCAAACAAGTGTTGTTGTTGTGAGAAATATTACCCTACGGACAGGTTAATCTCTCCTTCGAACTAATACCCTTATCTTTGGTCCAAATATAGAAGAGAACAAGTGGTTGCTACTTTCCCTATAGATCTAATTCAATCAATCAAGCAAGCGAGAATAAGAATATAACGTACCTTATTGTGATGTTCATCCTCATTGCTCCAATCTTGGTGCTTGATATCCAATATCCTCAATGCAAATGGAATCCTGCAAATACCATTAAAATTACTCTTCCTCCTACTCTAAATGATTAGACAAATCAGATCTATCTATGAAGATTGAAACGAAAATAGAAAATCAAATGTAGAACACATGAACTTGAAGTTAATAGGCCAAGTTGATATTAATTTGGAAAGACAAAAGAGGCACTTAAAAATCATGATTGATGATGCAACACTTCTCCAAGATCTCCTCATCTATCCCTTGCATGAATATTGACATCAAAATGTTGATGCTTCTCCCAAGATCAAAGGTTTGATACCTTAATTCTTCCCCCCTTCACCTTGGCAATACCTTCAATATATAGGCTTGAGAGGCACAACCACCATGATAAAATGAAGGATATGGTTGAGGATATGGATCCTTAAGGTTGGGATCTAATCTTAATATGAAGCCATAGCATAGGGGTTGAACACAACCAACCTCATCCCAAGAGATCTGACCCTTAGGAAAAGGTGGGAGATCCAGGGATGATTTTAAGGATGGAAATTTATTTTAAAATGTAGAAACCTTGGCAAATATTAATAATCCTTCATATGTCAACTATAAATGTTTGGCGATATTTTTTAAAACTATTCAAATTTATGAGTATTTTATATAGTTTTTATAAAATTTTGGCGATTTTTAAGGTAAAATAATTTTATCCTGTAGAATTTGGGCAAATCATTTTTAAAATAACGAATCTCGTTTTTGGAAAAACCATGGAAAACTAGCCCATGAGAGAAATTTAGACCCTAAAATCATCTATGGGGAGATCCCTTGATTCCCTCTAACAAGACTCGCACTCCCCCAAAGTTGAACATAGAGAGTCATCCTAGAAAGTGGCACTCACATAACATGGAAAGGGGGTGCCACCCCATGAAGTTGCACTCCCTTCGCATGGCCAAGGGGGTGCCACCCTTCATAAATGCTTAAAATTGGTCAATTTTTCCAAGGAAAAGGTATCCTTTTACTGTCAAATGATGGGGATTATTCTTCCAACATGACTTAGGGATTGTGACAACTACTTTCATGGTGTCAATGGGTTGTGACACTCAGTAAATCAAATGTGACACTAGGTAAGGTGCATATGACACTTGCGACAGTGCATGTGACACTTAACAAGGTGCATATTTCACTTTCTGATACTTGTGATACTCAAGTGTGACATTTTGGTGTGTAATCTATGCCCCATAAAGTGTGAGGTTAGAAGAGAAATAGATGGCCGAAACACTTTATAAATTCTTCAATGCAAGGGTGTTGGAGTAGAACCTGGCAGAAGCTACAAACAATCATCAATCAGTATACAAATATGTTCCATTTCCAAGGCATGCATACCTATGCTCAGAATACGAGATGACTCAAAGCATGGTCACCGACCAATACACTGTGGATCCATGAGAATACTAACTAAGGATATGGCCACCATAGATACAATTTGGATCCATACCTCCATGACATGAACTGATCGCATCCATTAAGAATAAATAGTGGAGCTACGAGATGACAAAACATAGCCACAGATCAATAACATGTGGATCTATGTGACAATATATGTATCAATAAGATTGTCAGCATGGTGATTGTACTGAAATATTTTACATGCTGAAATGATCTCCATTGCATCCTGGGAAAATCACATAATAGAGTGAGCGCCCAACCCAGGGTATTCATCTGATCCTAATGTGATATGAATCTATCCATGTGAATAGATGATTTGATGTCAAACATCGTAGAAACCACTTGATTACTGCTCATTGAGGTAAATTGTTAACAAGCATGAGGGAAATCACCAATGATGCCAATGAATCCCAAGGTACCTATAGTACATTCCAACGAATGTGAATAAATGAGTTTGGGTTGAACATTGATGGAATCTTTTGATCAGAGGTCAATGATGTAAACCTACTGTTGAAAGTGAGGAGGCATGTCATTGAGGCATGCAGGTCCCAAGGTACTAACTGGTTTCTAATTCTAATTCTCAGATGATGTGTTGAAGTTGACAGGAAAATAATCTTTGAAGGAGTTCCATGATGTATCACCCATCATCGACACGAAATAGACATAGGAATGTGATGTAATATGGTGAATCAAATGAGTATGGACTGACATAGGAAATGGAAATGGATAATACTGAAGATGGATGGTTTGAAGTGAAACTTCCCTTGAACAAGATGAGGCACGACAACTGACTTGGTAGCATTGAATCGACGAGTACCAACAACATAATGTGACAAAAATAAGAGCACTCTTCGACTGGAATGAAAAATTATAAAGACACATGTAATTGGTATGAATCAGAGACAAGAAGATTACCCAATTGTAAGATGAGACGCAAACATGTGCCATGTTCAAGGGAAACAATAGCTACCATAAAGGATTCCAAAAAACATGACCCTCTTCCTTTCATTTTTCCCCCATCATTATTGATGAGTACCTCTTTCTTTTTTAATGAGCTTGAGGAGGGTAACAGATGTTTGGTATAGCTCATCCTTTGGATGAGTCCCTCGCCATATGTTTAATGAACCTGGGGAAGGAGGGGTTCGGTCCTGGAGATTGAATTCACATAGACCCTTCAATGCATAGTTTTATGAGTCCAAAGAAGGTAATATCGATGGTTTTTCATGTTTAGAGAGTCTGAGAAGAACTTAAATACGACTCCATGGATGACCTTTTTATAAATTTAGTCTCCCAAGCCCGAAAAAAGTGTAAAACAATACAGGGGAGTACACTTCTAATCATTCTTGATTAGAGTGTTCCTTTTTCATAATAAGTCTCGCGAGGTAGAAAAAGAGATAAACTACCACTCGAAAGACACCCTTTCAAACCTTTTAACGAGTATGAAAGGAAGAAATCTCACTCGACAATATTTTCATGTTTAGGGAGTCTAAAAAGAGCTTAAAGGAGACTCCAATGAGTTCCTTTTTTGTATAGATTTTACGAGTCTGAAAAAGAGATAAAAGTATACTTGGTAACCTATTCTCATGTATTAACAAGCATGAGAAAGAACAAATAATGATATAGGTAACCTATTCTCATATTTGTATGAGCACGAGAAAGAACAATGACTAAGATCATTCCAGAAAAGACTACTGCGTTATGATGGGAACAACCCCCAAGCGAGGATCACTCCTAGTAGTGTGTCTCTCTACAGGTGTTTTTCCCCATCTTGCGTGATAGAAGCTAGTGGATTCACTCTAGAATGATTTATAGAGGCTTGAGACCTTCCCCCCAAACGTGATTTCATCCAGTGACTCTTTTTCTTTCCTCATTTAGGCATTTAGTTACTAATAGGAACATTTTCACTAGGTGTAGGAAAAGAAGGTTCAAGTGTTTGATACAGAGAGAAACTTGATTCTAATGGAGGGGGTTCTATTTCATTTTTTAATGAGCTTGGTGTTGAGCCTCTAAATTGACATCCCCACTACCCTATCATACTCCTCATTTATACCTTTTTGGCCTACCTAAGCTTGGATAAATGACAAAGAACACTACCATTAGCCATTGATGAGGTCATAAGGTAAAGTATAATTGAATTCATGCATTTTGTGGTTTATTGAGCTAGGAGACTAAATGTTTCATGTAATAATATTTTAAATTTCCACGTGTAACCTTTGACCTCTAGATGAGTCCAACATTTCTGTGTCAGCTCAACCATCCGGTACTTATGTGCCAGATTGTCACAGTCTGAATCCGGTACCAAGCGCTCCTTCCATTCAGATCTGATACCGAACTATTCACTGTCGCGATCTGGTACCAATGGCCGCAGAATGTTCTAGTCTGGTACCAACCACTTGTGTATTGTTCGAATCCAGTACCATTTACTGAATCTCACCTGTCATGATCCGGTACCAATACAGGAAGCATAATATACCAAGTTTAGCTCCAGATCATGACGAAGATAATTGTTGGATGTTTGTTGAATCATCAAAGCTATAACAAGGCTATGTTAAGCTAGTTTTTTTTTGCTTCATCCTCATACACTTCGTGTCATGAGGATGAAGCTTAAAATATGTAACCAAATATGTAAATTTGGCAATTGACTGATCTGCTAAAGATTTCACCTCCTTGTGTTTCACGACTAAGACTGTTTAAATAGTCATGGCAAGGATTGTGGAGGTAGTAGAGAATTAGCATAAAACAACATATGAGGCAGCGTTACATATTGTAGACCATATTTTGAGTTGAAGTTTAATAGAAGAACATCATTTATCTCCATGTCTTGATCATTTATGAATGAATGTGAGTTGATTTGTTAGCATAGTTTGATTCTATGTTTTGAAGTTTGAGTAAGAGTAATGTGTGGATTGAAAGCAAGTTTACTGTAGACTCTAGTCATTGGCCTGTTGAAGAGGCAAGGGCCCATCTCCCAACAAAGGTCAGCATCATTATAGATCAATGTTAGCAGTTGATTTCAATAGTATAGATGTTAGACTAACTAAAGCTTTGATCCTTTCAGATGATAGCAGTATAGTTCGGTTTAGAGTTTCTATTATATGATTGTTTAGAGATATTTACTTACTCTGTTTTGCATATGCTCTCTCTTTTTTATGGATTTGATTTTATTTCATGGATGTGAATGTTGGTAGCAGTAGTCAAACATATTTGAAGGAGAACTAGTGAAGTTCACAACAGCACATTGTGAACCACAACATACTCAGTGTATTGACTATTGAACTACCCATGCTATGCCTTGATGATTGATGTGTGATTTCCCTTTCAGAAGTGTGATTGCGTAGTTAAATTTTTGGGTCAGATAGCAGAGTTGATCTATCAAAAGAACTCCATCTCATACTTGCATGTGCCATAATGGAGTAGATAGCCTCTCTGTGAAATACAACCAAAGTGTGTTTCGGTTTGCTAGCTTGCTTTGTTTCCAGCATGCATAATTTAGAATAGTTCTATGCTCATGACATTAGAATTACCTTTCTTACTAGTGTCTTGTAACTATGTTGATTAAAAATCCCAGATTGATAATTAATGAGTGGATTATACTAATCATATAAGTAGAAGAACATTTTGGCGTCGTTGCCATGGAGTTGCAAATGGTAGGAAGTGATTTTTAGCTTAGATTGTTTGCATAGTTTTTGAATGATTTTAAAGGTTGCTTGAGGGAGGAGGATAAAAAGTTTAAAACGTGAGTGAAGAGCCACGCGACCACTAGAGTGGGGTTCTCTGAATCTAGGTCGCCTTCTTACCTTCTAGATAGAATTAGGCCTTTCAATTCAATTAAGAATCAAATTTTCATTTTATGCATAGATATAGAGATAATAAAGGTAGATTTGTAATCTATAAAGATTCAAAAACAACCCCCCCCCCTCCCCCCACTAATCCAACTAACACTGGTGCAGGAAAAATTCCAACAGTAGAAATTTCAAGGGGAGCCAGTGAGGCTCCAAAAGATGAACCTAAAATGGAAGAATCAATATTGGGGCAGACAGAACGTGAGTTTGCTAAAGGAGACACACAAAACCCAGTTTCTGAACCATCCATTAGTGGAGGAGGAACACCTAGCGAAATGGCAGAAGAAGAAGGAAATGCAGCCACTGAAACTAAGACCTTTGGGTTTCCAATATTGGATATTTCCAGAAACATCAACATGAAAAACATCCCACTATCATCATTACCCACTTTCAAAGGTATGTCAACTGAAGATCCAGACTTATTTTTATTCGAGTTTGACATATTATGTAGAAGCTATAACTACTCAGACGATGCCCAAAAACTTAAGCTCTTCCCTGCCACAATGAAATATTCTGCCTTAAGATGGTTCATGACCTTAGGAGAAAATACAATTCTCTCTTGGGATCAGATGAAAGATACATTCTTACGGAAATACCAAGACTATTGTAAGGATAATGCTAAAAATGACATTTTTAAAATGCAACAAACAAAAGATGAAAGCCTTGAAGACTACTTAGAAAGGTTCTTATACAACTACCAGAAATCAAAATTATTCACCACAGACCCAGCTTTAGTAAGAACTGTATTTTTGAAAGGCATTAGAGATGACTGCATAGAATTTTTAAACTTGTTAAGTTCAGGAGATGTGCAACAAAATCCTTTTTCAGAGATCACAGATTATTGTAGAAGATACTCAAGAGGACTAGCTAAAACAAGCAAAGCACCAAGAGATTCTTTTAGCAGAAATACAAGACAAAGCTCAGGGACTGTCACTAGAATTGAGTTAGGAAAATTACTAGAGAACTTTAAAACAAACATCTTGAGCACAATCAACAACCAGTTAGATACCCTAAAACTAAAAAAGAAACAAGAATAAGAGGTTGTTTTAGCAATTTTTTGTCCTAGATGTCGAAATAAGCACGGTGAGAAAGAATGCCCATTAAATGTCATAGAAATATATGGCATGTGTACTCTAGAGCACCCCACATCTGACTGTCCAACTTTGCTTGAGCTACAAGCCATGTATAGGGGAGGAGGAATCTCACAAGAACAATCATACCCTTCCAAAAGACCTTGGAGAGAAAAAAAACCCAATGCATTTTATGACCCTAATTGATCCAGGTGGATATCGGTGGCCACCCACCTTTTTCGACTGGCTCAAAATATTTTTTCGGCAATTTTGGCAATTTACTATTTTTAGCAGGTTTTAACTTTTGTGGCCATTTTAAGGGCCTAAATGAAGGTTTTTCGAGATCTAGGTTCTCAATGATATCTAAAGGCATGATTGAGCCCCCAAAATGATTCTTCTCTATGATACCTTTCCAACGAGCTATAAACAGAGATCGTATGCAAAAGTTACAACACCGGGAAGTTGATGTACTAACTTACCCAAACGGGGCCCACATGACTTTTGGCGCTTCATCTCCTAGGGTTAGGTTTTTGAATGTCTAGGGTTTTTGGCATTCCTGTTTATTGTAAAAAGGCCTTCAGAGCCTCATTTTAATCATCTTCTTCTGAATGCGAGTAGCGGTCACATCTCTTCTTAGAGATAAGCTGCCACCATTCTAGCGAGTCTTTCACTCTGTATTTTTACAGTCTCTGTATATTTCTTTCATTACTACAAATCATCTATTACTGTATCTCTGTGTTTATGGTTGCATATATGATATATTTCTGTTATATTATTGGATATATGTGATATCTCTGTACATTTATTTATTATATCTCCGCTCTCATTTCATGCCGAAAATAATCTGGATCAGTGGTATCAGAGCAGGCTGCTCTTGATCATTTTTCAGTGCATGTCCCCAACAAGGTCCGAGTATAGAAAGTTGGGTCTCGAGCTTGTCTCTCTTGAATACAATCGCTCTCGCACACCCAAGAAACCCTCAACGGCGGAAGAAAAGAAAAACGACGGAGTAGATGATCCTATCAATCTGTTGCTTGAGAAATCTCTCACGCGACAGAGGGACGAAATGATGGAGAATTTTTCCCACATCCTTAAACGCCTACTGATAGCATCAGGTGCATCTTCATCAAGCGGCCACTTTGTAGGCACCTCACCTTTCAAGGTACAAGTTAATTTTGATATTCCTGTATTTGAAGGACAGATAGATGCAAAAGCCCTAGAAAAATGGTTAACTCTGCTAGAAGGTTATTTCTTTGTTCACAATTTTTCCAACAAAGAAAATATCACCTTCGCACTCCTTAAATCTCTCCCTTATGTCAAACATTGGTGGGAAACTTACTGGGAGAAAATTTCCACAGAGGAGTTTGGAATAAATGGGGCCGATCCCACTTGGGATTTTTTTGTGGATGCGGTAAAGGAACAGTATTACCCTATTGGAAACTATGAGGACCAGTACATGAGATGGACCACACTGCGGCAAGAGAGGGGCCAAGAAGTTCCGGAGTTCACCAATACCTTCCATACCTTGCGCACCAAGCTGGGTATCAAAGACTCTGAGCGACATTTGGTTCTGAAATACCGTGGGGCTCTACATAGATACATCTAGATAGAAATGGATTTTCTGGACATCTCATCACTGGATGTTGCTTATCGATATGTTGTTAAAATTGAGCAGAAATTTAAGCACCAGAACAAATGGGAATTCGAGTCTGCAAATCCACAACAACCAAAGTATGACAAAGACAACCCTAACAAATAGTCTCCCGAAAAATAGTCCAAGACAGAGGAAAAGAGGGGTCACGGGAAGACAAAGAAGGACACAAAATCCCCTGGCACAACACCGATGAATGTCTCTCAAAATAGTCATTGGTGGTCAAGATCAAAGACAATGAGCCAAACCCTGATTCCAAATCTGATTATGAAAATACTGGTAAAGGAATGATCATTGACACAGACCCCACTTCTATTATCACAACCACGACAATTCAAGTAGAAGAACCAACATATACTAAAGAGGGGGATCGCCTTTTTCATTCACAGATGTGGGTGAAGGGGACCCCGCTGCATTTTATTGTTGATAGCAGAAGCCAGAAAAACCTCATCTCAGTACAGGTCATCAAACAATTGGGATTGTCGACAACACCACAGCCACAACCATACAACATCGAGTGGCTTCGACAAGGACGAGATCTCCATGTCAGCCAATAGTGTCGATTGTCATACGACATCCAACCCTTCAAGGATGAGGTATTATGTGATGTTGCCCCACTAGATGTTTGTGATGTTCTCTTGGGCCAACCATATATGTGGAGATGCCATGTTGTTTATGATTCTTGACCTCGTAGTGTCATTGTTACTTTGGGGGCTCATCTCTACAGACTACCAGAGGTATTTCCAACTATTGTTCCACATAAAAAGTGTCGCAAGGTAGTATCTCATACTGCAAAATTTAGCTTCTTCACAATCTGTTCAAAAGGGGAACAGAAGGACACTGCAACCACTACAGCCTTGCCCCCTGCACCTTCTATCCAACACAAGCAGGTCGACAAAGTTGCAGCAAAGCGTAAATATTCCTTTTGCACATCTTCCTCTCATGTAGATTGACTTTTTGAACAGCTTCATCTTCAACAAGTTCATGACAGACTTCCACAAACTAAGCAGCGTGACATCTCCAGTAATACAAGCAGCTCACCCAGATGCAGATCCATAAAACGCTTTTCCATCTCCCCTGGGAACTCAACGCAATGGAGACCAATTCTTCCTAAGGAGGGAGGATTGATCCAGGTGGATATCGGTGGCCACCCACCTTTTTTGATTGGCTCAAAACAGTTTTTTGGCAATTTTGGCAATTTACTATTTTTAGTAGGTTTTAACTTCCAGGGCCCACATGAATTTTGGCACTTCATCTCCTAGGGTTAGGTTTTTAGATGTCTAGGTTTTTTGGCATTCCTTTTTATTGTAAAAAGGCCTTCGAAGCCTCATAGTAATCATCTTCTTGCGAATGCGAGTAGCGGTCACATCTCTTCTCAGAGATATGCTGTCAACATTCTAGCGAGTCTTTCACTCTGTATTTTTACAGTCTCTGTACATTTCTTTCATTAATCGAAATCATGTATTATTGTATCTCTATGTTTATGGTTGCATATCTGATATATTTTTGTTATATTATTGGATATACATGATATTTCTATACATTTCTTTAATATATCTCCGCTCTCATTTCATGTCGAAAATAATCCTGATCAGTGGTATCAGAGCAGGTTTCTCTTGATCATTTTTTCAGTGCATGTCCCCGACGAGGTCCGAGTATAGCAGGTTGGGTCTCGAGCTTGTCTCTCTTGAAGGCAATCTCTCTCACACACCCAAGAAACCCTCAATGGCGGAAGAAAATAAAAACGACAAAGTAGACGATCCTATTAATATGTTGCTTGACAAAGCTCTCACGCGACAGAGGGACAAAATGATGGAGAAATTTTCCCACATCCTTAAATATCTACCGATAGCATGAGGGGTATATTCATCAAGAGGCCACTTTGGAGGCACCTCGCCTTTCAAGGTACAAGTTAATTTTGATATTCCTGTATTTGAAGGACATATAGATGCAGAAGCCCTAGAAAAATGGTTAACTCTGCTAGAAGGTTATTTCTCTGTTCACAATTTTTCCGACAAAGAAAATATCACTTTCGCACTCCTTAAAGCTCTCCCTAATGTCAAACATTGGTGGGAAAATTACTGGGAGAAAATTTCCATGGAGGAGTCTGGAATATATGTGGTTGATCCCACTTGGGATTTTTTTGTGGATGCGTTAAAGGAACAGTATTACCCTGTTGGAAACTATAAGGACTAGTACATGAGATGGACCACACTGCAACAAGAGAGGGGCCAAGCAATTTCGGAGTTCACCAATACCTTCCATACCTTGCACACCAAGATAGGTATCAAAGACTCCGAGCGACATTTGGTTCTGAAATATCGTGGGGCTCTACACAGATACATCCAGACTGAAATGGATTTTCTAGACATCTCTTCACTCGGTGTTGCTTGTCGATATGTTGTTAAAATTGAGAAGAAATTTAAGCACCAGAACAAATGGGAATTCAAGTCTGCAAATCCGCAACAACCAAAGTATGACAAAGAAAACCCTAACAAACATTCTCTTGAAAACCAGTCCAAGGCACAAGAAAAGAAGGGTCACAGGAAGACAAAGAAGGACATTGGAAAATGGTGTGATTTCCGCAAAATCCCCTGGCACAACACCGATGAATGTCACTCAAAATATTCATTGGTGGCCGAGATCAAAGACAAGGAGCCAAACCATGATTCAGAATCTGATTCTAAAAATATTGGTAAAGGACAGATCATTGACACAGACCCCACTGCTATTGTCATGACCACAACAATTCAACCAGAAGAACCAACAGATACTGAAGAGGGGGAGCACCTTTTTCATTCACAGATGTGGGTGAAGGGTACCCCGCTGCATTTTATTGTTGATAGCGGAAGCCAGAAAAACCTCATCTCAACAGAGGTCGTCAAACAGTTGGGATTGTCGACAACACCACACCCACAACCATACAACATCGGGTGGCTTCGACAAGGATGAGATCTCTATGTCAGCCAATAGTTTCGATTGTCATACGGCATCCAACCCTTCAAGGATGAGGTATTATGTGATGTTTCCCCACTGGATGTCTGTGATGTTCTCTTGGGCCAACCATATATGTGGAGACACCATGTTGTTTATGAGTCTCAACCCCATAGTGTCATTGATACTTAGGGGGGTCATCTCTATAGAATACCAGAGGTAGTTCCAACTATTGTTCCACCTAAAACGTGTTGCAAGGTAGTATCTCATACTGCAAAATTCATCTTCTTCACAATCTGTTCAAAAGGAGAACAGAAGGACACTGCAACCACTACAACCTCTCCCCCTGCACCTTATATCCAACAGAAGCAGATCGACAAGGTTGTAGCAAAGTGAAAAGATTCCTTCTGCACACCTTCTTCTCATGTAGCTCAACTTGTTGAACAACCTCAACTTCAACAGGTTCATGACAAACTTCCACAAACTAAGCAGCGCGATGTCTCCAGCAATACAAGCAGCTCACCCAGATGTAGATCCAGCAAACGATTTTCCCTCTCCCCGGGGAACTCAGCGCAATGGAGACCATTGCTTCCTAAGGATGGAGGTCTGATCCAGGAGGATATCAGTGGCCACCCACCTTTTTCGACTGCCTCAAAATAGTTTTCTGGCAATTTTGGCAATTTACTATTTTTAGCAGGTTTTAATTTTAGGGGCCATTTTTAGGGCCTAAATGAAGGTTTTTCTAGATCAAGGTTCTCAATGATAGCTGAAGGAATTATTTATCCCCCAAAATGAATCTCCTCTATGATACCTTTCCAACGAGCTATCATACGCCTAAAATGGAGATCGTATGCAAAAGTTACGACCCCGGGAAGTTGATGTACTAACTTACCCAAATGGGGCCCACATGACTTTTGGCGCTTCATCTCCTAGTGTTAGGTTTTTGGATGTCTAGGGTTTTGGGCATTCCTTTTTATTGTAACCATTCCTTCATAGCCTCATTGTAATCATATTCTTGTGAATGCGAGTAGCGGTCACATCTCTTCTCAGAGATAAGTTGCCACCATTCTAGTGAGTCTTTCACTCTGTATTTTTATAGTCTCTGTACATTTATTTCATTAATAGAAATCGTGTATTATTGTATCTCTGTGTTTATTGTTGCATAACTGATATATTTCTATTATATTATTGGATATACGCGATATCTCTGTACATTTATTTATTATATCTCTGCTCTCATTTCGTGTCGAAAATAATCCGGATCAATGGTATCAGAGCAGGCTGCTCTTGATCATTTTTTTAGTGCATGTCCCTGATGAGCTCCAAGTATAGAAAGTTGGGTCTCGAGCTTGTCTCTCTTGAAGACAATCTCTCTTGCACACCCAAGAAACCCTCAATGGAAGAAGAAAAGAAAAATGATGGAGTAGACAATCCTATCAAACTATTGCTTGAGAAAGCTCTCACATGACAGAGGAACGAAATGATGGATAATTTTGCCCACATCCTTAAATCCCTGTTAATAGCATCAGGCACATCTTCATCAATTAGCCACTTTGGAGGCACCTCAACTTTCAAGGTACAATTTAATTTTGATATTCCTGTATTTGAAGGACAGATAGATGCAGAAGCCCTAGAAAAATGGTTAACTCTGCTAGAAGGTTATTTCTGTGTTCACAATTTTTCCGACAAAGAAAAGATCACCTTCGTACTCCTTAAAGATCTCCCTCATGTCAAACATTGGTGGGAAACTTACTGGGAGCAAAGTTCCACAGAGGAGTATGGAATATATGGGGCCGATCCCACTTGGGATTTTTTTGTGGATGCGGTAAAGGAACAGTATTACCCTGTTGGCAATTATGAGGACCAGTACATGAGATGGACCACACTGTGGCAAGAGAGGGGCCAAGAAGTTCTGGACTTCACCAATACCTTCCATACCTTGCGCACCAAGCTAGGTATCAAAGACTTCGTGTGACATTTGGTTCTAAAATACCATGGGGATCTACATAGATACATCTAGACTGAAACGGATTTTCTGGACATCTGATCACTCGGTGCTGCTTATCGATATGTTGTTAAAATTGAGCATAAATTAAGCACCAGAACAAACAGGAATTTGGGTCTGCAAATCCGCAACAACCAAAGTATGACAAAGACATCCCTAACAAACAGTCTCCCGAAAACCAGTCCAAGACACAGGAAAAGAAGGATCAGGGGAAGACAAAGAAGGACACCGAAAAATGGTATGATTTCCACAAAATCCCATGGCACAACATCGATGAATGTCGCTCAAAACAGTCATTGGCGGTCGAGATCAAAGACAAGGAGCCAAACCCTGATTCAGAATCTAATTCTGAAAATACTGGTAAAGGACAGATCATTGACGTAGACCCCACTGCTATTGTCGCGACTGCAGCAATTCAACCAGAAGAACCAACAGATACTAAAGAGGGGGAGCGCCTTTTTCATTCACAGATGTGGGTGAAGGGGACCTGACTGCATTTTATTGTTGATAGCGAAAGCCAGAAAAACCTCATCTCAGCAGAGGTCATCAAACAATTGGGATTGTCGACAAGACCACACCCGCAACCATACAACATCGGGTAGCTTCGACAAGGACGAGATCTCCGTGTCAGCCAACAGTGTTGATTGTCATATGGCATCCAACCCTTCAATGATGAGGTACTATGTGATGTTTCCCCACTGGATGTCTATGATGTTCTCTTGGGACAACCATATATGTGGGTACGCCATGTTGTTTATGAGTCTCGATCTCGTAGTGTCATTGTTACTTTGGGGGGTCATCTCTACAGAATACTAGAGGTAGTTCCAACTATTGTTCCACCTAAAAAGTGTCGCAAGGTAGTATCTAATACTACAAAATTTAGCTTCTTCACAATCTGTTCAAAAGGGGAACAGAAGGATAGTGCAACCACTACAGCCTTTCCCCCTACACCTTCTATCCAACAGAAGCAGGTCGACAAGGTTGTGCAGCAAAGCGCAAATACTCCTTCTGCACACCTTCCTCTCATGTATCTCAACTTGTTTAACAGCCTTAGCTTCAATAGGTTCATGATAGACTTCCACAAACTAAGCAGCTCGACATCTCTAACAATACAAGAAGCTCACCCAGATGCAGATCCAACAAATGCTTTTCCCTCTCCCCTGGGAACTCAACGCAATGTAGACCATTTCTTCCTAAGGAGGGAGGATTGATCCAAGTGGATATTTGTGGCCACCCACCTTTTCTGACTGGCTCAAAACAATTTTCTAGCAATTTTGGCAATATACTATTTTTAGCAGGTTTAACTTACGGGGCCATTTTGTGACGCCACCTGCCCCTCACCGAGCTGTCTGCGCCCACCAGGACCTTCTATCTCTCTCTCGGGCCCGAAGAGTCAATGCTCTTCCTTTCGGATGTCGGGAGTTCGGACTTCGGGAGTTCGCGTTCCACGCGAACACAATT
>ML782962.1:337757-353447 GCA_009831015.1 Picea engelmannii | reverse complement strand
TCTCTATTTAAAGAGCATGGAGGGTCATTTGCCGATGATCGATTGTGAGAAACTCTCTTGTAAAATCTCTCTGTAATCTTTTTCTTTGCATTAATAAACTGATCCAAGTGGCCGCGTTGGTTGGGGCCGTGGATGTTTCCCCGTAGGGGTTTTACCATGTGAAAACATCGGTGTGTTGATCTTTGATTTGGTTATGTGAGTGGTTAGTGAAGGTGTTCGTCCTCTGTTGGAATACCTGTGTTGTCGAACATTATGCAGACATGAAAGACATTCACCCTAACACATGCACACATCATATTTACACTAATGACCAAATCAGACTAGTTAGATAGCCTCAATGAAGGATGAATCCAGCCCTCAAAGATATTGTAAAAATAAGAATTGCAAACACTCCATCACCCTCCAGAACAGTGAGCCAAAAAGATAAAGCCAGTAAGCAAGCAGGGCCCTCTTCCATAGTCGATAAGATTTTTAAAAGTCAAGAATTAAAAGGTAAATCCAAATTAGTGGAGGACACCTCAATAGTATCACTTGAGGAGAAGGGTCATAAGACAAAAACTGTGAAGAAAAAGAAGAATAGCTCAGAAAATAAAGATGAACGGTCTATAGAACAATTCCCTGTAACCATTCCACAAACAGAAAAGAAGAAAAGGAAGCTTGCAAGCACCTCTGATCCATTATCCCCTTGTAAAAGAACCACAAGGAGCATGGAAAAGAAAGGAAAAGTAGTTGTCATTCCTCATACACATGAAGACCCAATAGATCTTACCTTCCCTTCTGAAGACAGGAGGACATCCCTAGCTTGACTAAGGAACAAGTTACTATTACTTTATGTGGGATGAGGGAGGAAGTGGAGGAAAGAGAATACACCCAGCCAAAAACAATGGGGCCAACAAGGACCTTAACAAAAGAACAGATGAATAAAAAAACCGGGGAGCTGCAAAAGAAAAACCAGGAACTCAAACAAGAAGTGAAGGAATACCAACTACTGGATAGGTATATCAAAAAGGAAAATGAGCAACTAAAGGCAACCAGCTAACAACTTCAAGATGACCATGAAGAGACTTCTAATAAGATTAAAAAGGTATGAATACTATTACAATACGTTAGGGTCATAAAAAGGGAGTTGAAAGCAGAAGCCTCAGCCATCAACATCATTGACCCACAGAAGTAAAAAGAATGGAGTCTCAAATTTTGAAAAAAATTTGAGTTCATTTCAGTTGCATGAGGACATGCAATGATTTTGGCATGGGGGAATGTTGAGCCTCTAAATTGACATCCCCACTACCCTATCATGCTCCTCATTTATACCTTTTTGGCCTACCTAAGCTTGGATAAATGACAAAGAACACTACCATTAGCCATTGATGAGGTCATAAGGTAAAGTATAATTGAATTCATGCATTTTGTGGTTTATTGAGCTAGGAGACTAAATGTTTCATGTACTAATATTTTAAATTTCCACGTGTAACCTTTGACCTCTAGATGAGTCCAACATTTATGTGTCAGCTCAACCATCCGGTACTTATGCGCCAGATTGTCAACGTTCGAATCCGGTACCAAGTGCACCTTCCATTCAGATCCGATACCGAACTATTCACTGTCGCGATCCGTTACCAACGACCACAAACTGTTCTAGTCTGGTACCAACCAATTTCATATTGTTTGGATCCAGTACCATTTACCGAATCTCACCTGTCACGATCCAGTACCAATACAGAAAGCAAAATATACCAAGTTTATCTCCAGATCATGACCAAGATAATTGTCGGATGTTTGTTGAATCATCAAAGCTATTGCAAGGCTATGTTAAGCTAGTTTGTTTTTTCTTCATCCTCATACACTTCGTGTCATGAGGATGAAGCTTAAAATATGTAACCAAATATGTAAATTTGGAAATTGACTGATCTGCTAAAGATTTAACCTCCTTGTGTTTCACGACTAAGAATGTTTAAATAGTCATGGCAAGGATGGTGGAGGTAGTAGAGAATTAGCATAAAACAACATATGAAGCAGCGTTAAATATTGTAGACCATATTCTGAGTTGAATTTTAATAGAAGAACGTCATTTATATCCATGTCTTGATCATTTATGAATGAATGTGAGTTGAGTTGTTAGCATAGTTTGATTCTATGTTTTAAAGTTTGAGTAAGAGTAATGTGTGGATTGAAAGCAAGTTTACTATAGACTCTAGTCGTTGACCTGTTGAAGCGGCAAGGGCCCACTGCCCAACAAAGGTCAACATCCTTATAGATTAGTGTTAGTAGTTGATTTCAATAGTATAGATGTTAGACTAGCTAAAGATTTGATCCTTTCAAATGATAGTAGTATAGTTCAATTTAGAGTTTCGATTATATGATTGTTTAGAGAGCTTTACTTACTCGGTTTTTCATATGCTCTCTATGTTTTATGGATATGATTTTATTTCATGGATGTGAATGTTGGAAGCAGTATTCAAACATATTTGAAGGAGAACTAGTGAAGTTCACAACAACACATTGTGAACCACAACATACTTAGTATATTAACTGTTGAACTACCCATGCTATGTCTTGATGATTGATGTGTGATTTCCCTTTCAGAAGTGTGATTGCATAGTTAACTTTCTGGGTCACATAATAGAGTTGATCTGTCAAAAGAAATCCATATCATAATTGCATGTGCCATAATGGAGTAGATAGCCTCTCTATGAAAGACAACCAAAGTGTGTTTCGGTTTGCTAGCTTGCATTGTTTCCAGCATGCATAATTTAGAATAGTTCTATGCTCATGACATTAGAATTACCTTTCTTACTGGTGTCTTGTAACTCTGTTGATTACGAATCCCGGATTGATAATTAATGAGTGCATTATACTAATCATATAAGTCGCACAACACTTGGTAGAGACGATGAATTATGCTTGTAAGCATCTATTTCATTTTGTATTGAGCTTGACATGGGAAAATAACTATGCTCATCGAGACTAGGTACTACCAAAGGATCAGATAATTATAAGGATTGTCACACCTGAGTCGAAATCATATATAACGTGGAAACTTGTGGGGTGGGAGGAGTGGGCAAAGGGAAAACCCCCATGAGCAAGGAATCCTTAAGAACACCTACTCCTACACTCTCAAAACTATTATGTCATAGAAGAGGGACATCATTTTCTGCAACATTGTGGAGATATGGAGTTGTATAGTCAAGTTGGTCAACAGTGATAATTTTTCCTTGATGGGGAAATCGTAAGATAAGAAACATTGAAGATGCAACGACAATAATCAAATAGAACCAACTATGACCAAGTAACAAATTGTAATCTAGGGGCGCATCAACTACTTCGGTATCAACCTAAACAATCTTACCCTTTAATGTCACAACAGAATATTGCAAGAGTCAATGAGGTTGGAAACCGCATCCATCAAATTCTTTCAAGGTGGTAGGAGAAGGGGTAAGTTTAAGATAACCAAGGGCTCTCAAACCAGGAAAATACATGACACAGGTGGAGGTTCCCTCACCGAAAACAGTGTGATGGATGTTCTTTAAACTAACCAAAATTTGAATTTGGAATTCTAAGTGGTGGGAGAGTCTCTCCTTATAATAGCCTAGATTAAATGTACTAAGATTCGAATCCTTTGGATCCATATCTCCAATCGCTTAAAATAGGGTTCTACATTGACTTGGATAGTGTTGTAGAACTTAGAGGGTTGACATAGCACAAGGCGCATGCACCAAATATTCAACGATATTGTATTTTTTGGCAGCATGGGCATTGGGATTGAATGTCTCTTTTCTAATTGTTCTCTTGGGCAAGAGCAACACTGCATCAGAAATTGACTTATCAATCTTAAGAGGATTGGAAGATGGATGAGGATCATATGCAGAGGGATGATCGACAACCTTTCCTTTAGTCTGATCACCTGGAGGAGTGTCATAAGTATTTTCTCGAGTCATTACGTTAACTATATTAAACATGTGTACCTCATAGGTGCTCAATGAAGAATCCCCATGGTGAGAATGACTTGCATTGCCCCATTGCAAATGGGCAGAATATTGTGCAACTAGATTTTGTTGTTGAACCAGTTGGGAGGTACCCTTCAAAACTTTAGCGACAACCTCACGATGAGGACATTATTTCATGTAGTGGTCTTCCTCATAGATCATGCAAGGAAACTTAGCCTTCTTATTCAGTTGATTATTAGCAGTCTTTAGATTATCCTGCTCATTAGAATATTTCTTGGATTTACCCTTGTTTTTATTCTTTGCTTTTGGTTTCTGAGATGAAGTGGATTGGACCGCATTCACCTCGGAGGTTTAAGTAGGAGCATAAATAGTTGTGGTTTTTGAAACAAAATTGGGTTCTGGAGCAGGTCTTGTTGGATCATTCGATAGACGAGAAGCATGAGTGATCAGATCGTAAAGTGTTCCATACTGGTAATACACCAAGTCCAAATATTGTGCATGGTTTATATCCTGCTCCTCAGTAACAACATTTCCCATAGTAGCATCATGGGAAATGGGAGGTAAGAGCAACTTTGTAAGCCAATCCATGAGGAGTTGCTCTAGAATTGGGGCTTTAATCAACCTTCTCTGTCGTCTCCACTCATGAATATGATTAGATATGTGGGTGGAATAGGATTTTTGGAGTGAGGTCAAAATCTATGTACCGTTCTCACACCGTATAGGAAACTGAACATGCGTCAGGAAATCCATGGCAAGAGAATTAAAGCCGACAAAGGAGTTATGCAGAAACTCAATATACCACTTCATTGTTGCACCTGTAAGTGTCCTCTGAAAAGGTCTCAAAAGAATGGAATCATCCATCAAATAGTTGGAAGAACACCATAAATGGAAATTCATAACATCATTGTTAGGATCTTTCCTAAGTTTTTCATTGAATTTCTGGATGTCGGACGATAAGTTGGCAAGGTTGGCAGGCCAAAATGGGGCATGTTGAATCAGATCGGTTGTCAAATGAAACATATATGGTAGATATAATGTAGCCAATAATGGAAGACGTTTTTTATCTTTTGGATACTGGTGATAACCATATGGCATGGAAACACCAGTAGGACCAAATCCAGGTTGCAACGAGATGGAAAAACTAGATGGTCCTCCCATGTATGGTGGTTTCTTGGGTTGTCCACAAATGTAAGGTGGTTTTCCTAGTTGTCCACCCATGTACTATGATTTTCCTACATACTAATATTGACCTGATGGCCCCCCCATGTATGGAGTTTGGAGGGATTGTTGCATTAGAATCATGGGGTTTACGGATTGATAAGGCAAAGTCTTGTGCGGAAGAATCACCACTCAATTGGGTTGAACCCACAAAGGGTTAGAAACTCCTAGAAGTGGTTGTCCAGGATATAGGCCAGTCGTAGTAGGGATAGAAGGACTTGCAGGAGTAGATTTCCCCCAAGATTGTTGATGTTGCAACCATGTAGGTTTGCCCCGAGTGAAAATTTTCCCTCCAACCGAAGGTTTCCCTCCTGATAAAGGTTGACCTCCAATGTAGGGTGTACTCATCTGCGATGTATGAGATGGAGGTGAAGTAGCTTGTGTAATTGTGGATGTATGAATGACTTGACTTCTGGCCATATGACCGATGGGTCGACCAAGTAAATAACTTCATTTTTTCATGTGCGGAAATAGTGAAGCATGTATATTACCTGACCCATCTGCTAAGGAAGATGTATGCACAAGTGGTTGATTCGAGGTTACTCAAGACAATTATGTTCCTGTTAAAGACAAAGCACCAGCAGTATCAACTATGGGAGTTGTGGAAAAATATAAATTCCCATGTCCTTCAGGAAAACCAAAAGATGATGGGTTCATGCCAAAAGATTGTGTAGTGGTGGAACTGGGAAGTAACTTGTAAGAATAATAAGCATCAAAATATCTCATGGATGGTGGATCAGTGAGTGGTAGGCCAAGTGGATTAGTAAAAAGAGGATTCACATAAGATGCAAGGCTTTCTATGAAGGTTGTGACCGGTTCTTCAACGTGTTGGCCACTTCTAGTAGTTATTCTCTCGGTCTCAGAAGTTTGATCTACGATCATTCCTTTGTTAGAAACATTGTGTTGAGGTTCCTGAACATGATCCATACCTTGTATATTGTGAAATATCTGATCATAAGGAAAACTACGAAATTCAAAGAAACAAGCCAAGCAACAATAGATTCAAGAATCTTCCGAAGATGGGATATCAAGCCGCCAACAAAGAAATGAGAAGCAACTACCCCAACCTCCACGTAACAACCCGTCTTGGTGCAAGAAACCTTCACTTTCACAGGATCACCCTCCAAGGGTACTAAGAGTGTGATACGACATCTTCCCCAGGTACCTTGGGAATCCCCCCACAGTCACCTCTATAGATACTTAGGAAAGGCCACTAATGATACCAACTCGCATTCATCCTCCGAGCAAGTACAGTCGACAGTCAGGACAGAATGTATGGGAAGGATATCAAAGTATGAAATTCTTACAGAGTATTGAGGACAAGTGGACCAGTAGACTCCAGAGGACCCCGAACGGATTCAGAGTTCATGAAGCACCGAGACCAAATGGGTTAGTGACACTTCAGGAAGGACCCTTAGTATACGCTTTTTCTGCTACGATTGGTCAAACTTTGGAGGGGTAATATCCCCTTCTCTTTCACATGCGACCTCATTTTTAGTGCCTCTGTGAGAGGGGGTTCCCGACTATGCTTATAGGAAAGTTGGATTTTTTCACTCGTTAGTGCTCTACAATATGTTTAGTATTCTTGGACAATTTACTCACTTTTCCTAGTCCAAAGACCCTAATCTTGTGCTATTCTTCATGTACTAAAACAAAAAAATGTTGTAGTTGATTTTATTAACGTGTGGTTGATTTTAATGGATTTTACTCAAAGGGTTCATGGAGATGAAACTGATGATGTGAGAGAGACTTGACTCCAATAGAATGAAAAGGCATGAGATGCAATCCATTTTTTTCGATGAATTCTATGTATGGGAAGGAGAAGAGTTATAGTCTTCTTAACACAAGAAAGAACTCAAAATGATGCAACTTTCATTTTTTGGGATCAAGATGATGTCAAACTACCAAGAAAATGTTTCGGAAAACCAAAATGCACAAGAAAAACTAGATATTTTTTCCAAACATATGTAAGGAGATATGCAAAAAAAATTGCTCCTTAACTTTCAAATGGAATGAAAGAGATCTATGTTCGACACAAAGAAATACAAGGAAAAAAAAAATCAAACAAAGTGCACTCAAAATGATGAGAACTAAAAGAAAAAAAGTGTGGGATAACATGTTCAATCAAGGACTCAAAAATGAAAAGGAGAAACAAGACAAACACTCATGAAAATCCTCAAGAAATGAGCAGCAAGAAACAACATTCAAGGATGGGTTCTGGCAAACAAGAGAGTCCTAATCATCCAAAAAAGAGAGATGTTTCAAATGAAAAAAGGGCTCAAAACCAAGAAACCTTTGGAAACCCTAGTTGATGAATACTCCTAAAGAATCAATGAATCTGAAAGCTTTGTGAGATGAAGATCAGAGAACTCAAAGGTAGGATGAACCAAGAGATCTTGTTAACCCAAGGGGATCATAACTAGGAGAAGATTTCAAAATCAAAGAAAGAAATGAAAATGAGTGATAAATGTCAAATTCTCAATCAAACAAAGTCAAAGACATATCATGAGACTCTGAGCTATATGCCTCTCAAAAGAAGACTCAGAAAAGTAGGGAAGAAATAGGAAAAAACACCAAAAAAGGGAGATCGGTGCCCCTGTTCTCAAAGAGACATAGCACTATGGCGCCCCCTAGGAGGATTAGGGGAGCGTCAATCATATAATGTCACATTGGTATACACTTCATGGGAGTGCCAATCAGGTTAATGGAGCCCTGGTGTGAACTACAAGGGAGTGCTAGTTTCTAAAAAAAGCTCAAAAAAATGGCTTCCACAAGCTCATAATCAATAGAGACTCAGTTAATGGCTTTGTAAACTCTTCAATGAGGGATATGGAAGGGGAAATAGGTCATAAATAAGCATCAAACACGCAATATCTAATCACAAGCAAAGGATTCAAGACGAGAAAGAGGAAAAACTAGTCAAAGTCCTTCCCCAGTGGAGTCGCCATTTTTTGTTGTGAGAAATTTTACCCTACGAATAGGTTAAGCTCCCCTTTGAACCAAGACCCCTATATTTGGTCCAAATATAGAAGAGAACAAGTGGTTTTTAATTTCCCTATATATCTAACTCAATCAATCAAGCAAGAGAGAAGAAGAATATGGCGTACCTTGTTGCGATGTTCGTCCTTGTTGCTCCAATCCCAATGCTTGATCTCCAAGATCCTCAATGCAAATGGAATCCTACAAAGAATAGAAAAAGTGTTATTTCTCCTACTCTATATGATTATACAAGTCATATCTATTTATGAAGACTAAAATGACAATAGACAAGCAAATGTAGAACACATGAACTTGAAGAGAATAGGCCAAGTTTATATTAATTTGGAAAGCCAAAAGAGGCACTTAAAAAGCATGATTAATGATGCATCACTTCTCCCAAGATCAAAATGTTGAAATAAAATTTTCTTTCTTCTCCCATAATCAATTCCCTTGCATGAATCTTGACATAAAAATGTTGATTCTTCTCCCAAGATCAAAGGTGTGATACATAAATTCTTCCCACCTTCACCTTGGAAATACCTTCAATATATAGGCTTGAGAGGCACAACCACCATGATCAAATGAAGGATATGGTTGAGGATATGTATCCTTAATTTTGGTATCTAATCCTAAGATGAAGCCATATCATAGGGGTCGAACAAAACCAATCACATCCCAAGAGATTTGTCCCTTAGGAAAAGGTGGGAGATCCCTTGATTCCCTCTAACAATACATGCACTCCCTCAGAGTTGAACACAAGGCACCATCCTAAACATTGGTGCTCCCATAAAATGGGGGAAAGTGGGTGCCACCCCATGAATTGGCACCCCCCCAGCATGGCCAAGGGGACGCCACCCTTTATAAATGTCCAAAATTTGTCATTTTTTCCAAGAAAAGGTATGTTTCGATCGTCAGATGATGGGGCTTCTTCTTCCAACATGACTTAGGGATTGTGACAATTTTTTTCACAGTGTCAATGGGTTGAGACACTCAACAAATAAAATGTGACACTAGGTCAGGTGCATACAAAACTTGCAATAGTGCATGTGACACCTGACAAGGTGCATACGTCACTTTGCGACACATGAGACACTTAGGGTGCAACACTCAAGTGTGACATTTTGGTGTGTAAAAACTTTCCTCAACACTTGAATAACCATGGGTGATTCTACACAAATAACTCATATTCCCATGTCTCCTCTTCCACTGTTAGGTTCTTTCATTTGACGAGGTACTCTGTAATTTCTCGATTTCTCAACTGCTTAATTCTTGTTTCAAGGATTGTTTCTGGGTTTAGTATGTTTTCCCCTTATTCATTGATCTCTGGTAAAATAGTTTGGACTGGGATCTTGTTTTCGATGACCTTCTTTAATAAATAAACATGGAATACTGGATGTACACGTGAAAATGGAGGTAAATCCAATTTGTAAGACATACTTCCAATATTTTGCAAAATTGGGCCATAATATTTTGGCACTAATTTGTTTTCCCTTTTTTGTTGCTTGAGGTGCATCTTTTAGTATGGTTGTAGCCTTAGAAATAACCAATCCCCCACTTCAAATTCCCTTTCACTGTGATGTTGATCTGCTTGTTGTTTCATCCTATTTTGTTTCATAACCAAGTTGTCCTTCAATAGTTTAAGGACATCTTGCTGGTTCTCTGTGTGGTACTCCACTACATGAACCTTTGTATTCCCTTTCAAGGGTGATGTGATGGATGGAGGATGATATCCATAAAGTGCCATAAATTGGGACATTTTTTATGAATTATGGAAGGATGTGTTGTACCACCATTCTGCCAAGGGAAACCACTTAACCCATTGTATTTGTTTATTGGATGCAAAACAATAAATATATCCTTCTAGAAATTTATTCACAATCTCCATTTTCCCATCGGATTGAGGGTAGTGTTGGCCCTTGGTTATGGAAGTATGTGAATATCAAGGAAGAAAAGGGAGAATGAAAACTTCGCGGAAGACACAAGTGACGGTTACTAGGTCGAAGTGAGCAAAAGAGCAGAAAATACAGAGTGAAGTAAGTTGTTGGACAAGGAGATCAAGGATGACAGATAAGAAAGAAAGAAGGATCATGAACAACTTAGCAAGCAGAAAATGCCACCATTGGATTCTTTGGAGCACCGCACAATAAGGAAGGAAAGACAGGCTGGCAAAGCTCTAAAAATACGGGTCAAGTTCACCTAGGGTTTTAGACACCTAGGGTTTTGGACACCTAGGTTTCAGCCTATGGATGTTGATGAGCTATTGTAATGTATAAATAGAGGTCTAAAGGACCTAGGATGGGTTGGTGTTATGATTATTGTTGTTGTCTTTGTCGTTGTATGATCAAGTGAGTATTAGTGTGTGAGAAAGAAGTGTTGAGTACATGAGCCTTCTGGTATTGTAAGATCTTCATCTGGGTGTGAAGATCAACCCTACAGCTGGGTGCGCGGGGAGGGGAGAGAAAGAGAGGAGAAGAAAGAAGATATGCTAGCTAAGAGTGCAGACAAGAAATGTATGCTTTACCTTAATATATTATAACACAATTATGTGGACGTATCCCTAGAGAGAGGGTGAACCAGGTATATTTTGTGTTATGTGTGATTGGTATTTTATCTCTGTCATTGATATAATGTGATTGCATTATTGTTTTAGATCTGATATGTAGATGTGAAGAACATATCTAATATGATAAGTAATATATGAGCGTTGTGTTGTTCTTATGTTAAATCCACTTTATATTCCCTTTGGTTGTAGACATCTTTGTCCTACAACCCTCTCATAATTGCTTTGGGTGAGATTGCATCTGCTTCGCAGGTGTTGCTGAAAGGGCCAGTAGTTAGGGCTTGTTGGTGCACTCTTGGAGGTGAACCCTGGGTCTTCCCCTATGCGAACAAAGGGTTCCGTTGTCGGGATATGAATCTTCTTGAGGGAATGTCAAGGTGGTTTCCATCAAAGAAAGAGACTCAAAAGTGTATAGAGTATCAAGAAAAGGACTTTGTTGAAGCCCAGAACAAGAACCCTATTCTTAGTTCATAGGATTGGTTGGAGAAATATATATTTACTGATATACACGAATCATTCTTTAGAGGAATCCAACAGGAGTTGTATGAGTGGCTAGCTAGATTAGTAGATACCCAGTTTGAGATCCGATCTAGACCTCTTGTGGTTTGGAAGTCAGATCTGATCAAGAAGGTCAAAAGAGTTGATAGCGTCGTATCACGAGCAGTAGATCATTGGTTTGATAGCACCATTGGAGGGTACATCACAAAGTTTGTTGTTAATGGAGTAGAATTATATAGCCAAGCTAAGAGATACTTCTTCAAGGGACCCAGAGGAAAATTTTTACAATTCCTGAAGTTGAGACTCAAGATGCTATTTCATGAGAAGAACATCTTGAAGATACAGTAGATTGGTTAGATATAGTAAGCCTAATGTTCAAGAATTCGGACAATGACAGTGACATAGAAGATGGACGTATGCGCAGTGGGAGAGTGTTCCGAGAATTTCACCTTGCAACCCTGTTTAATAAGAACTACGGGGAGGAGGGTTTATATAGTGGAGAAGAGGTAGATCTGACAGACAAGGAGCATTCAGAACCTGCTGGGACAAAGGAAGGAAAAGCTAAAGAGCTTCACTTGGAAGAACATGAAACCTCAGAAACTATGCAGACCATCGAAGTAAGTGTTGTTATCCCTCTTGTTGATTCACTAGTATTAAGCAACCAGAGTAATCCAAGTCACCAGAGTGTCCAAAGCACTATCAATAGTAGTCCACCACATATTCAGTCAAGAACCCTAGGAAGATCTATGGAAGATGAGATGAGGCTTCCTATCTTTAGGGGAGATGGATCTAAATATCCTGATCAACACTAGTTCCTATGTGAAGCCGTATGGAATATTAAAAATGTCACTGATGAAGCTATCAAAAGAACCCAGTTTAGTACCACTCTAAGGGATCACGCACTGAGTTGGTACATGAATCTTGTCCAAGGACTTGCGCAGCCTAAGCCACTGAATGAGATCAAGAACACGCTGATTGCAGAGTTCAAGAAATCCAAGTTGGAGTCACAATGTATTATAGAGCTAAAAGAGATCAAGCAGAAGGTGGTCGAACCCATTTTGGAATTCGATCAAATATTCAAGACCTTAACAGGTCGATTGACTTTTCATATCTCAGACAAACAGAACAAAGAATGGTTCATTGTTGCCCTCTTACCACACATCAGAGTTCCCCTGATGCAACCAAATATTTCTTCATAGTATGAGGCATTGGAGATCACCATGAAGTTAGAGTCAGCCCCTATGGGAGAATCCAACTTAGGTATGAGTCAGATCTTGAGTCAGCTAACTAGTTTTTCTCTGCAGGTCGAAGATATGAAGAAATACAAGGGAAAAGATAAAAGAGAGGACATTTGGTGTATCATATGTAGATTAGAAGGCCATGACAAGGAATATTTTTTGCCTATTCAATGAATACTTGGCTTCTGGAGCTCTGAGCCCTTTGAAGCAAGTCACCTTACCTTGGTGCGAGGTATGCAGAAACAGACATCACCCTGGTGAGTGCTACTACATGAAAACGTATGTTCAGACACCTACAAATTCATATTGTACATTCTCTAAGTCTGTAGGACATGATGATAGGTATTGTAGGGCTTACGATCTCATGCATGAAAGGTTGAGAGACATATATAAGATTCAAGGTGAAGTACATCAAGAAGGAAACACTACGCAATATAACTCTCCTGGGAGAGGCAACTTCAATCCTCGTGGTGGATTCAGAGGAATAGGACGAGGAGGAGGAATGGTTCGAGGTTGAGGACAGATCATCTGTTATAATTGCGCACAACCAGGACACCTTGCAAGGGATTATCAGAACCCTTGTACCACTTGCAACTACTGCAACTCGTTTGACCATGTTATAGAAGATTGTCCTGTGTTGCTAGCTAAGCTTCAGGAAAGACAAGGATCTCAGTAGAAATCGCAAGTGCAATTGATATATGCTGAGCCTCATGGAGAAGACCCTAGAGTCATTTTTATAACCAGAGGATGCGTTGTTACAAAAGAATACAGATTGACCCAAGGAAATATTATCGACGACTCAGGAATCAGGAAAGATACAGAGAAGACACAAATGTTTGATGCAAAGAAAAAAAGACCAAGGTTCCTCATTAAAGACAAGACCAGAAGTGAGAGAATATGGAATGCCTCTTCCATTTGATCAGTCTACTTCGCCAAAAGAAGGAAAAGAGGTAAGCAAGCTCATGGAATTTTTATATACTTGTATTAAGTTGATTCGGGATGAAAGCGTTGTACAAGAGTTACAAAATTTAATCAGACAACATGAGCTAGGAAGAATAGACCCATTACTCAATAGGGAAGTACACCAAATCGATAAGAAGAGAAGGAAAAATAAGGAATTACATTTGAATTCTCAAATAGGAGAGTATGAGATAGATTATGTAGTCCTCGACTTAGGGTCGGAGGTCAATGTCACGACGAAGCAAACCTGGGCATTGATGGGAAAATCAAAGTTGATCTATTCCCCTATCAAGCTTAGGATGGCTAATCAGTAAGCTGTAAGACCTTTTGGCATATTATAACACGTCCCTGTGGACATCGACAGAGTAAGAACATTTGCATATTTTGAGGTAATTGAAATAGTTGATGATAGTTGTCCTTACCCCGCGCTGTTAGGAATTGATTGGGCCTTCAATAATCCCACTGTGGTTGAATTAAAGAAAAGACGTATGACTTTTGAAAGATATGGCCTTAGGGTCATTGCACCCTTATATCTAGATGAGGATCAACGATACACATAGCCCATCAAAGAATAATAACATGCATATGCACTAGAAAATGTATACAAGCTAACAGCCAGACAATAGGATTATATCAGTCCTACAACCGATGGGAATATAAGATGGTGAAGTGATAGCGCATGTTCATCAGACTCAGAAGAAGCATTGGAGAACTGGTAGAATAATATGTATGAAGTATCTACAATAATATGTGCTATATTAACCAGAGAAGTTCGTTGGATCGACACAATAGTAAGCAACTTACCCACCTTTGATGATCTAAATCCTCTGGAAACCTTATTCTCGGACTTTGAAGAGAGTGTACCAATGCAACAAAGACTGTTGGCGATGGATGAGGCCCTGAGAGAAACCCCAGCAAGATGGTGGGGGGGACACAAAAGTAACATTACAGATTGGGTACATTGTTGTACCTTGATGACAGCGCGGTTCTCAGCACAAGTGGAAAGCTGCGAAGTTTGGTACACAGGTCGAAGTTTCCCAAAGGACCATGTGTGAAGCTGTGAAGAGGCCTGGAGCAACATTCTGCAAGAACAATGGGTGCACAAATTCATTAATACACTAGACAACACCCCTATCAACTGGTACCTTCAAGCAGAGTTGTGCCTCATCACTATGGATTGGGAAGGTATGACTCAGAATTTTGTAACTACCTTCTTATTTGAAAGTCAATATCCTTCAGTAGATCAAGCATTACAGATTGTGAGACATAGATTATTCGAGGAGGCATCTAGCCTTCCTTTGGAACAAGAAGATGACAAATGGACTGCACCTCTCTAGAAACTACAAGGTTGTTACAACATCAATGTTGATGAAGACGATGATCCTAGGAAGGTGAACATTGTAGAAACAGAAGGCCAAAGAGATGTGGAAGGACCAGGAGTTGAGCTACCATTTATTGGATAGCCAATAAAGATTAAGAAGGTTAATATTGGAACAGAGCAGACACCAAAGTTTGCAAATGTTGGATATTATTGGGATGTTGCCACCATTGACAAAATTATAGAGTTACTACATGAATATCAAGACTTCTTTCCAACCAAGTTCACTGATATGAAGGGAATTAAAGGACCTATGGGAAAGATGAGGATCCTTCTGAAGCTAGATGAAAGACCAGTCAAACAGAGACCTTACATATTAAACCCTAAATATAAGGAAAAAGTGAAGATTGAGATCGACAGAATGTTGGAAGCAGGAATCATAGAACATGTTGAAGAGTCAGAGTGGATTAGCCCTATGGTGGGACACGACAATAAGACAGGAGATATCGGGATATGTGTAGATCTTAGGAAGCTAAATCATGCTTGTTTGCATGACCCCTTCCCTACACCATTCACTGACAAAGTGTTAGATAATGTGGGAGGCCAGGAAATATATTCTTTTACAGATGGATTTTCAGGATACCATCAGATCTGGATTGCCAAGGAAGATAACCATAAGACCACATTTGCAACAGAATGGGGATCCTACCAATACACAGTAATGCCATTTGGATTGAATAATTCCCCAACCATCTTTTCCAGGGTGGTTGTCGAAGCATTCAAGGAATTTCTGCATAAATGTTTAGAAGCATATTTTGATGATTGGACTGTTTTTAGTTTATTGAAGAATCATATTGAATGTCTAAGGCTAATGTTGGATAAATATAGGTAGTGCCAAATTGCCTTGAACCTAAAGAAATGAATTTTCTTTTCACCATTTGGAGTTTTGTTAGAACATATTGTATGTAAGCAAGG
>ML782962.1:306250-328651 GCA_009831015.1 Picea engelmannii | reverse complement strand
CTTTTCAATTTTAGGGAGTCTGAAAAGAGCTTAACTATGGACTCCGTGGGGGTTTCTTTTTCGTAAATTTAGTCCCTCAGGCCCGAAAAAGGAATAAAATTATACCTGAGAATACTCTTCTAAAGAATGGGAATTCGATAGAGCATACCTTTGTTCGTACAGTTGACCGTCTGGACCGAAAAAGGGGTAAACTACCGCTGGACAGATGTGACTTCAAATTTCAGTTTAACGAGCGTGAAAGGTCACAAGATCGCTCGGCAATCTTTTCATTTTTAGAGGGTCTGAAAAGGGCTTAAAAGGAGACCCGTTATTTTTTGGGAGTCCTGAGGGTAAGACAAAGAGTGGAAAAGACTCATGCAAATGAGGCTCAAACTCGTATTCAGGAAAAACTATACGGACTCCCGAGCCTATGGTAGTTTTAGAAACGGCATGGACACCATAATGCAACCAGGACCTACCTAGGGCATCCATGTTCTGGTAAGCTCTACCACCAAGTTGCGACACTTCTAGAGCAGATATGACGGTTCCGTGTCACAACCGGATGGGATCGATCCTATAGCATAAGAAAAAGGCAACGAGATGCAAAAGTTGGGGTGGTATCCTAACCTATATGCTCAAGTTGATTTTTAAAAAAAAATAAAAATAAATTATGGACTGTCAATATTTTTTCGAAACTCAAAAAAAGTGTCCCAATACCTGATCAAATCCCTCCCATATAACTCCTGGGTCACTCTAAATGGTTTTTGATATAAAGAAACTGATAAGGGGGGCCAAAAAAGTGACAAAAAGAGGCCAAAAAGTCTATAAATAGAAGCTGGTAGCTCATTATCACCATTGTTGATTTGGAAATTGACTCTGGAGCCAAAAGACCCCCTTTGCCAAAGATCATGATTCCAGGAGCTATAGTGGACGAAACGAACTTCTGCTTGGACCAAGTAAGTACAAACTCCCTTATCTAGCTAATCAATACTTCATTTTCGTCATTTAAGTTATTTTTTGGGTGGGCGTCGACCTTAAAAAGGTTGGCCCTAGGTACACGCAGTTTGTCCAGAGACAGCCCGCATGTACACGCGTGCAGAGCAAAGCCTGCACGCATGTACACGCGACTTTCACCTCGATAGACCGCGTGTACCCCCCCCCTATTGATGGAAAATCAAATGAAAAGAAGCATTGACCCTCCTTTACCTTGTTGTGTTGGCAGGATGTATGTCCAATGGAGAGAAAGGGAGCATGAGGCAATCAGTGAATTGGTTGTTGCAGATCCGAATGTTGTGGTTGTGTTCATGCAATGCGGTTTGATCAAATTCTTTTTATGTCTGTTCATGTGTGCACAACCAAGGCTACTGAATGCCTTGATCGATTACTGGCATCCTGACGCAGAGGCGTTTATGCTAGAGGGGAAATCCTTGGTGCCCAACACCGAGGACATTTACTTTCTGACTGACCTCTCAAGGAGAGGGGAACCAATCAACTTTCAGACTTTTCCTGCGGGGTCGAGCAAGATCTCGGAGTTGATAGCTAAGTAATGTGAGGCTGGGACCGATCGTAGAGGTTCCCAGGTACCTATTAGCAATATTACCAACCTAGCACTACAAACTATCTTATTTCTTATTGGGCGGATTACCGGCTCAGTAGTCATGCATCAGGCTTCGCGCGCACAGATGAACTGTGCTATCCAGTGCACGAATGCACAAATTTTTGATTGGAGTACCACACTGTTGGAGTGTATGAAGAGGCAATTGACAGATTGCCGACAACGGACACAAAGGAACTTCGGGTTCAGGACTATCTTGTGTTCATTCTTTTTCGAGAGAGTTTCGTGTTTCAGTCCTCAGGTTGTAGTACGAGGACATCTGGCCTCTTTCCCTGCAGTGTGTAGATGGGCAGTGTTACTGCCGCGACAGGGTGGTGGAAGGACCGTGGAGGCCTTCAACGATGACTTTTTTGCTTGGCTGTCACGAAAGATCCCTGCTATCGAGGACTACCCATATGTGGGGATCGACTTCTCTAGAGATCCAGAGATACCCGTTCCTCCTGGTGAGTAGAGAGGGGAGATGGGTAAGTCTCCACCTTTATAGTTTTTTTGTTTGCATATGTAATTTTTATGTATTTTTTTATATATATATCATGTTTTTGTATGTCAGAGTATTTGACGAGTAAACGTTTGTTGCATGCATATGTGGGACCCGTGCGACCTGCCAATTATGCACGGAACAGGCGTCGCCCACGACCAGAAGCCGCGGCTGCCGCCGCTGGGGGAGCAACAGTAGCCGGGAACCTCCCAGCAGGAGAGGCCGAGACGGTCCTTAGGCGAATTGAGCGGAACTTTACTGCGCTCACTCACACAGTCTCGATGGCAGAGATAGAGGACCTGCCACCATCCATGCAGCCTCATGTTGTGGGGGCACCTCGGACCTGGGTCCGATTGTTTAGGCATTTATCTCGTGCTATAGATGACTATAATAGGGCCCATAGGCCCTGAACAGACTTTAGACTTTTTTATGTGCCACAAGCACCTTGTTGTATATATTTTTTGAGGGCATAAGCCCAATGACTCATTACTGTTCCCATTTTTTAGGCGCTTGCATCCATCTATGTACTCTGAGGATTTTATGATGTTTATATATGGTTTTTTTTTTATCTTTTTTATGTCTTATGGATTCTGTGTGCAAAGGTGTATTTACATGCTTATGTCCATGTTCTTTTTATATGTGGGTGAGATGCCAATCTAGAATTTGATTAGCTAGAGTATCTGTGATTTGGTTTAAACTCCTAGGAACATGAAAATATGTAATATAATCAAAGTTTCATTCTAAGAGACGTGCCCTAAGGAATCGTCGGTGTAAAGTTGGATCATGAACTCGGTATATCCTGTTTAGCTGCGACACAACCAGTTGAGTGTCTAGATAGACCCGGAGATGAGAGATACCCAATGACAATGCATCACGAAGCAACTCAATAACTGCACTATACTCGGCAACATTATTTGTGGTGTCACCTAAGCATACACCTCCGAAAGATAACAACTGACCCTGTGGTGTAAAGATTACCCAAGCTACGGAGGCAAGCCTCTACGTGTGTCGACTAGCACCGTCTGCATACCCAACAAACACCTCAGACTCACTTGATATCTGCCATATTGACAAAAGATAACATCAATGACACGTCCATAACACTTGTAAAAGAAATGTAAAAAGGTAATAGTACAAAGACTATACATATGTTACAAAATTTACCCACAGTGACCTATCTATGAGTAATACTTCTTGAGGTAGAGCCCATTTCTAGGCTCCGCCAATGCATTCCCTTCAAAATCAACCAAACGATAAGCACCCTTTTTTAATACCTCCTTTATAATGAAGGGTCTGAACCACATGGGTTTAAACTTTCCTGCCCCCAGGGGATCCTTGTCTTGGTCATAGACCAGGACAAGGTCGCCCTCAGAAAAAATCCGAGGACGAACGAACCTATCATATTTACACTTGACCTTATGTTTGTGAGCCTTGTTGGCTAGGGCCGCATCGCGACACTGCTCATCAAGCTGCTCAAGGTGTACTAACCCCTCTTCAAGATGAGAAGTATCTGGCAATAACTGTACTACCAATTTCAGAGATGGGATTTGACATTCGATGGGCAAGACTACCTCCAGCCCATAAACGAGTTGGAAAGGTGAGAAATTGGTTGCAGTCTTATCAGATGTTTGGTAAGCCCATAATTTCGAGTATAACATGAAATGCCAATTTGACTTGGCTAAGTTGATAGTTCGTTGTAGAATAGTCTTAAGAGTTTTGTTTACAGCTTCCACCTGCCCATTGGCTTGGGGGTAGTAAGGTGATGAATGTTCTTGCCATAACCCAAGCTTTGATGTTAATTCGGTCATCATTTGATTTTGAAAGTGATTTCCATGGTCAGTGACAATCTCTCTCGGGACACCGAACCTTGCTATAATCTGGTTGAATAAGAAGAGAGTTGCAGTCTCTCCATCATCTTTAAACGTTGGCATAGCTTCGACCCACTTAGTGAAGTAGTCAACAGCTACGACGATATAGCGGTGCCCCCTTGCTGACAGGGGGTTGCATGTAGTGTAATCAATCCCCCACTTAGTGAAGGGACCAATTGTGATGACAGGAAACATAGGAGTGGGATGTGCCCTCATCTTTCGTGAGAAGACTTGGCACGGATGGCACTTCTTGACCGATTCGATACAATCTTTGATAAGTGTCGGCCATAAGTAACCTGCTCATAGAATCTTTTAGGTTGTTGCCAACCCAGATAAATGACCACCACAAGCTCCAGTATGACAATCGTTGAGCACTATGACGGCCTCCTCATGAGTGAGACATCGACGCAATATAAATTCTACACCTCTCCGACACAACGTATCATCGAGTATGAGATAATTCTTAGCCTGATGGCGTATCCGCCGACGCTCGTCACGCGAAGCAAAGGTGGGGCACTTCAAATTCTGGAGATAGATAAGTATATCTCTGTACCAGAGGTCTGATGATTCAATCAAAAACATATCCCCCCGGATAGCCAATTCCTCAGGCACGACGTCACCTGACTCAACCGGAAGTTCTGAAATAAGTTCTGCGAAGACCAATGACTTCTTGGACTTTGCTGAAACGAAGTCTAAGTCAAATTCTTGGAGAATGAACATCCGTATACTGATTTTTCCGCATATAACTTGTCGTGTCAACATGTACTGGAATGGATTCATGACAGCGATGACAGTGGTCTTGCGAAACAGAACATAGTGACGGAACCGTTGAACAACATGAACTGCTACCAACGCAAGTTTTTTGAGATGGGAATAATTAAGTTTCGGTCCTACGAGGCCTCGGCTCAGGTAATAGATCACGTATTCTGAAAACGAATCATCATCCTGAACTAAAACCATGCCTATAGTTGACTCTGCGGCAGCCAGATATAAGAAGAAATCTTTGTTATAATTTGGTGGTCGTAGCATAGGTGCGGTTGTGAGGGCGTGTTTTAATGCGTCGAAAGAGCATTGAGTGGCTTAGTCCCAGAAAAAGGGAACATCTTTCTTCAGTAAACGCATAAAGCCCTTGGTGATTTCGGCATAGTTGGCGATGAAGCGTCGTAATAAGTTCGCCTTGCCTTGTAGACTTTGAAGTTGAAAGATTGTGCATGGGGGGGGGGGGCAACTGGATTATTGCCTCCACCTTAAGAGGATCGACCATGATCCCTATTGTTGATATGATGAAACCTAACAAACTTCCTGACATTACGCAGAAGCTGCACTTGTTGGGATTCAAGCGAATCCTGAAGTAGCGACAACGTTCGAAGATTAGTCTAAGGTGCGTAGGATGATCCTTTCGCTTGCGAGAGCGTGATGCTAAATCATCTAGATAGGCCTCGACTATATGTTTGAGGTCATGAAACGCAAAAGACATGGCCCGCTGGAATGTGGCTCCAACATTTTTAAGGCCAAAAGGCATCTTACAATAGGCAAATGTACCCCACGGACAAATGAATGTCATTTTGTGTTGGTCTTCAAGTTTGATTTGGATTTGATTATATCCTGAAAAACCCTCCATGAACGAAAAGGCCTCACAACCGGCACATTCATCAATGATCTGGTCGATGAATGGTGTTGGAAAATTATCTTTTGGACATGCCTTGTTCAAATCACAGAAATCGGTACATACACGAATCGTGCCTTGTTTTTTATTGACCGACACGAGGTTTGACACCCATTGAGTCAAATGAATAGGATAAATGAAACCTGCCTTGAGAAATTTCTCAACCTCAATCTTGATGGCTACTTCTTTCTTAGGATTGACTGGATGAAGTTTTTGTCGAACAGGCTTGGCATCAGCATACGTCGTGATTTCATGTTCAACTATTTTCGGATCGATACCTGGCATTTCCTCATAAGACCAGGCAAAAACGTCGCGGAATTCTTTGAAAAGATTTGTGTAAATTTGAATCTCTTCGGGGGAGAAATCCGCTCTGACGAAGACATTCTCCACGATGCCAGGGTTTCAGGAGATGTTGATAGGTATAGTTGCAGCAATAGTCGCCATATTCCCCTCAGCATAAATTTCCTGTGTAGCTAAGAGATTAATAGGACATGGTTGATCTCCCATCATGGTGATAGTGAATTCTCCTGCCTCGATTCAGCTTAACTCTGGGAGGAAATATGATCTGTGATGAAGATCTTCCCAAGGTTTTCCCAGACTGGTCATTACTTCGATTACTGATTTGTCAGAAGGAAAGACTAAGTCTAACGAATCGATGTTGGCGAGAGAACCCTGAGCCCAGATAGGCTCTAGAGGTGGATCCAATTCTTGTGCGGGAGTCAGATCAGGGTTAGCTGAAGCTTGCTGGACTAAAGAGTACGCTACTTCAGTGGCCGACAAGGGCATGGACATGCCGGAGTGCCCTGTCTCATCCATCGTGGCTGATGGGGAAGGAAGAATCCACGGATCCTCAAAGTAAGTCGTGTGGAACGAAGAAACTTGAAAAATCTCAACCTTATGGTGATTCGATATAAACTTGACATTGTCATGAGGAGGCGGGTAATCGAAGGTACCCATCAAGGATGGGAACAAACCAACTCCTACGTTAACGACACCGGGTTGAGGATTATCAATCATGGGAACCATATATGCCCCCAAAGATGGGTCAGGTCTAGAGAAGGACAACTGATCGATGGTCACTATCCGACCCTTGTGTAGAAACAACAAGACTCGGAAAATTGTAGCAACAACAGCTTGCATAGCATAAGTCCAACTTCATCCTAACAAGAGATTATAGTCGAGGGGAGCATCGACTACCTCTACCTCGACACACATGGTCTTCCCTCCTAACTGCACAGGGAAAGAAGGAACGATGCCATGTGGTCGGAAAGAACGATCGTCGAAAGCAGTGAGGAGAGTAGGTGAAGGAGACAAACCGGGCTGGCCAATGGCCTTCCAACATGCTAACGACATAACGCATGTCGAGGCACCCTCGTCGACCACCATGCGGAAGATATTTTGTGTGAAAGTTTTCGTGGGATGAGCCACTACTATCTGAAATGATACATGGTAAGGCAGACGAGGTTTTAAGTCGGTTGTATCTAACATGATGGTACCCGGGTTACAAGTCTCAGTAGAGCCTAAAGCAGTTAACAAGGCTTTCCTTTGAGCAGGGCAGCTTTGAAGTACTTCCAAAGGAGACATTGCACAAGGGGTTTGTGATAAATCCTCCACCACAGAGTAATTCTGAGCGGCCCTTGTGTTTGGGTTGTGAGAAGCTTTCTTAAATGCACCCTTTGGAATGCGTGTCATTGTTTCTCCCAACGTCTTCTCGATCTGTAGAGGAAGAGATGGGAGTTCAACTTCTTTACCCTTTTCAGAGGTGCTTGGTTTACTATAGTCGTGTGCTCTAGTCGTTATGAAAGCATCACCCCTAACCATATATACGTTCGCAGATGAGGGATTGTTTGGAGGAGGGCAGGTTTCTTGGTTGCCCCCTTCGGCACTTGTAGAGGTTTGAGTTAAATTTTGCCCATGTTGAAAGGGATTAGTCAACACTACTTGTTGTTGCTGTGTGACAAACTTTTGGGCCTTTGCAAGTCGAGGACAAAGATGGGTCGGGTGGTCTTCCGCACACAAGTTGCATGGATACCTCGCCTTCTATTTTTCCGTTGTGTCCCCGCCAGCATTATCAGTGGGTTTTTTCTCCCCCTTACCCTTCTTTCGTTGTTTTTTCTTCCCTTCAGGCTACTGGGTGGCCTTTGGGTTAGTCGACTGCACGGAGTGTACTTCCGATGTTTGGGTAGGAGGAGAAACCAAAGCAGTAGTCTGGTTGGTCGTTGAGTGTTGTATAGATAACTGTTGCAATTGCTTTGTCAATTACTCAGTGGTCTTGGTTTGTGTTGAACCAACAATACCATCGGCATGTGGTTCAGCTCTCTGTCTAGTTTTATCCAGTATCGATCATGGTGCATCCGGAAAGATGTTGTATAATAAACCAGACTAAGAATAGATGAGCTCAAACTGCTAAGCCCTCATAATGGCATCTTCTTTGGAGAAAACTCTCGAATTCGCGACGTCTTTGGATAATTGTGGAACCAGAGACTTGAGGAACCACTCAAACAGGAATGTTGGTGGGACTGGTACTTTGATTAGACTCTTCTAGCGTCTCCACTCTCGGATATGATCAGAGATATGGTCCGTTGTTGTCTGTTCGAAATTGGCAAGCAACTCTGTGCCAGCATCATATCTCACAGGTATCTGGAAATGATTAAGGAAGGCCATCACCAGTTTTCCAAAAGAAGAGTATCTTGAGCGATCGAGCTCAATGTACCATTTCATAGCACTCTCGATAAGAGTGCATTGAAACAATCGCAACTATACAGAGTCATCTTTCAATGAGTTAGATGAACACCAAAGGTTGAAGGTACTCACATGATCACCTGGATCTTCAGTAGGCTTGGCCTCAAACTTTGGAATGTCCGTAGGCAACTTTGTTGGCATAGGAGGCCAACGTGGATCGTGACAAATAGGATCATTTAACAACCTTGTCAAATCTGGCAAGTGTAACGTCGCTAGGAATGGTAGTTTGGGTTGCTGCTGATAGCCTGGGAAAAAGGGTCCTGGAGTTTGACTGGCACCAGGATGCCAGGAAAAGTTTGGCTGTTGGCCTGGGTTCTGGTAAAAACCATGGCCCTGACCTGCATAAGGATTTTGCATCTGTGGAGACATCATCCGCTGATTTCCCATAAAGGACATAGGATGTTGGGAATTCATCGTGTTTGACAGACTTTGGGAAGGATTACCCCATGTCGGTCCTGATGGGAGAGGCATAGTAGTCTGTCCAAGGTTCCATTGACTGTGGAAATAATTACCCCAGAACGACATTCTAGAGGAGGGAATGGATCCTTGTCCTGAGTTCCAAGGTCTTGTTATATGTGCCCCCGACGCAGGAATAGCACCCTGCGTCGGAGTAGACTGTCCAAAATGGGAGTGCCCCCAGACGGGAAAGCAGTGGATGCGAAAGTGTTGTTACCAAATGTCCCATTCCAAACAAACGGTGATGAACCTACCGGCATAGTGTGCGCAGGTGTTCCTTGAATCTCGACTCCAAATGAACTAGTGTGTGCAGGTTGCCCAGCGGACTGTTGATGCAGACCACCAAGCGAAGGGGACGAAGGAGAGATATGACCTCCAGCATAAGGAAAAGCATTAAAAGGGACAGGAATTCCCCCAAGTTGACCTTGCAGAGGAGCATTAAATCTCCCTACCCTCAGACCCAAAGTCTGTAAAGTGGAGTAAGTGAGTGCAGGACTTGTACCTGAACTAGGCATACCGTATGAAAACGGAGGGCCTGTCGCACTAGGTGTGAAGGGAGTTGTGGCCGCCGCGATAGATGGGATCTGTCCACTGTGCGACGTAGTTTGGCCGAGACCATGGTGGCTCGGACCGACAACGGCAAGTTAGGAGATGCTTCTCCTGTGGTAGCAACTGTGGTGGGAATGGAAGAATTCCCAGAGGAAGTAACAGCGTTTGTTTCCATAGTTGTGTGAGGCACTGACAGGAATTCGTAAAATTGGATTGGTACAATAACCGATGGCCAGGTATCAGTGGTTGGGGTTTCAACCGAGCCAAGATTGGTGGTTGATTCCTCCGGGAGTTGTTCGGGCACAATGGTTTGTAACCCGATTGCTTCGAAAGACCCTTGTTGGTCTAGCTTCCACCTCAATGGTGGCGGGGGTGGCTCCAGTATAACCGATGGCAGGCCCAGAAGCCTTCCTGAACGGTGAAGCTCAGGATCCTCCACTGTGTGAGAAGATCCAATACACGCTAAGGTATTCTACACGTTCAAACAGTAACACACACTAAAAAAAAAATCCCCTAAGAGATAAGACAAACAAACTCTAAACTAGTTGGAAGAACAGTTACAACAACCAACACTAGAGCAACTTACCGGTGCAAGTGAAACTCGAACACGGAAGCACCCTCCAGGTATACTCTGCAAAGTGTGGCCCGATGTCTGTCCTAGGTACCGTGGTATACCCCCGTAGTCACCTGTGTATGTCCCTAAAAAGATTGGCAACTAAGTTGCCAGAACGCGAACAGTCACCAGGCGGGTACAGTCGAAAGTCGGGTAGACCACAATGAGAAGGGTATCAAGCCCGAAACCCATAAAGGGTATCGATATCAAATGGTCTGGAAGACAACTGAGGACCTCGAACATATTCTAGACCCACAAAGCCCCGTGGCAAATGCAAACGATAGAATCCCAAAACAAGCCCTCGATATGTGTTCTCCACTACGATTGGTCCGGCTTTGGAGGGGTTATCTCCGCTACCTTTCCACATGCGACCTCGTGTTTATCCCCTGTGTTAGAGGGGGGTCCCAGATAACTTCCACGAAACTGGACTTCTACACTCCCTATCACAGACTCTAATGTTTGGTTTTGAATGGCCTTGGAGAGTTTCCTCTCCAACCTAATCCAAGGCCCTAGTCCTGAACTAGTGTGTGAACCCTACAAACAAAAATTCTAATAGATTTTAAATTAGCGTTTCTTTTAAGGATTTTTCTTACGTCAAAGGGTATGGAGGTGCAACTGATGGTGTGTAAAGACGAAAGAAAAAATGAATGAAAAAAGAAATTGGAAACAAAAGACTTTTACTAAATGCAAAATTTTCAGCAACTTTTCACAAAGAAAGATTTCTTTTTCTCTTCAATTTTTCTAAGATTTTATGCAGCAAACATAAAGGAATTTTGCTCAACTACGAGCTACTTATGCTCTAAATGCACTGCGAAAACTTATGAACAAAAAGACTTCTCCCTAGCTATTGATGCAGAAACACAATCTTCAAACAAAGAAGAAAATGAAAAGATTTTTTTTTTTTTTTTTAAGTGCTAATCAAGCAACAAAGGGAAAATACCGACAAGCACAAAACCAAGAAAGACAAATTCTAGATTAAAGCACAGATCGAAAAAAATTAAAGTGAAGGCACACAATGGCAATCAAGAAAACAAAGACTCTTACGCTTGTCTAAAAACCATAAAACAAAATTTTTCTTTTTATGTTTTCTGTCAACTATCAACTAAGAAAAAGCAGGCTAAGGGTAAGAGGACCTAACCTACTGACTGTTCAACCCCTAGACTCAAACACCTGAGAGGAATACTTCTCATCAAAGGAGGGGATGACTACCCCACCCTGATTAAAAGGTAGCATGTCAAGCACGCTACTGTCACTAAAACAGCACGCGTGCAAACGCGTGATGAGCTGAAATGGGTAGCGTGTACACGCGGTCTGACCTTGTACAGGCCGCGTGTATGTATAAATTATATGACAAAAATAAACACAGGTAGCCTAGACCAAGAAGAGGCCTCTAGTATTGATAACCAGGGTCTCTTGAAGGCTTGGATGCTTCTTCTATTAGAAAAGAAAAATAATTGCAAGGAATAACAAAACACAAAAAGACAAACTGAGACAGGACTGTGAACCAGCAAGACTCAGACAGGATCCAGAAAACCCCCTGAGAATGTATAATTCTGACAAGGAAGAGGAGGACTGCCTCTTAAAATTCTCTGAACTCCTACACGCTACTACAAACTCTACAGCTAGCGTTCACATGCGTGATGTAAGAGGATAGGGCGTGGGCACACGCGTGCAGGCCTTGTGTAGGCCGTGTGTACCTCTGTGTGTCCCGACAATTACTGTCAAGAAACCGTCAGGGAAAACTGGTATAAAGAACCAGGCTCCCTGCTAGCTCAGACCTAACAGAAAATAGACAGACAAAGAAACGGGAAAATCTAAACTTTTAAACTACCCAAAAACTCAACTAAATCCAGAAACCCTAAAGAGTATCTTCCCCAGTACGGTCACCAACTTTGTTGTTGGGAAAAATACCCTACGGACTAGAAAACTAGGGTCAGACTTGCATGCATATTTTGACCGTAAATAAATTACTTTTTAACCTACAACCCCAAAACTCAAACCCCTCTTTCACAATACATGCATGGAGAATGACTACTAACCTTGTCTTCGGCGTTCGATGTATATCCTCCGTTGCGCTTTGACCACTTGCTTGCGCTGCTCCTTCCAAAGATAACCTGCAATCAAGACAAACAACTATGCATGCATGCTACGTCTCTACTTGAGGGTTAGAAATTAAGCATAAATTAAACAAACCATAGATAACTCATGCATTGGGACGGGAAAAGTATTCTTTTATTATTTGAAAAATGAATCAACTTACAATCAAAGTCGAGACCGGCCACCGCTCCTTGATCTTGATCCTGGGCTCCTCCTCTTCTGTCCTCCAACTGCTTTGCGTTAATTCTCCTTTGGCTTGAGGAAAGGCTAAAGGGTTGGGACAATGGATTCGGAAAATGGGAAGAGTTTCTTCGCTATATTTTTCCTTCTCCAAATGGTACCCCTACCCTTTCTTTTATAGGCTAGAAGGAGCTAGGGTTTTGGACGAACCCTTGGCCATGCATGGTCGGGAGTTTCAGTTAACTGACCCAAAGCTTTTTGTTCCATCGAAAACTTTCCTCTTTTCGTGCTTTGTTAGGTACACGCGGGTTGTAGTGAGCCAGCCAGCGTGCACACACGTGCAGTAATAGGTTAGGGCGTGTGGGCCTTGACACAAGAGGATTTCCAAGGAGTTTGTTCAGCAGATGTTTTGGCAATGAAGGGATATGAGTTGGCCTGATGCCAGGTAAGCATGTGTGGTGTAATTTAGGGTTATAACAAATTCCTTCATGAATTCTTGTATTTCTACTTTATTTTCATCCATCTTATTTTTCATTTCATACATAATCTTATCCATATTATTTTTCATATCATACATAATCTTATCCATCTTAATTTCCATTTCACCTATATTCTTATCTATCTTATTTTCCATTTCATCCATCATTTGTTCCCTATTTTTCAGAGATCTTCTTTTCCATATGTTGATAAATCTCGTTGATTTCATCTTGAGTCATTCTTGACATTTCTAGAGGTTTAGTTGGTGAAGTTATTTTTTGAGGAGCCTTTAGAGCCATGTGAGAAAATAATTATTCTACTCTTTGTCCTCTTCATTAAAAAATTTGAATCACCAATTTTTTTTTTACAATAAACAATTATGCCAATTGTAAGTTATGTACCTTTTAAGCCCTAAATTTGGAGGATGTTCTCCTAGTTGACCTTCCTTCTTATGTATTTCTGAAATTTCCTCTTTGAAATTTCATAGGTCTGACCAAAAATTAATGTGCCAAGTGAAAGTTATGATAACTTTCCTAAACCTTGTTGCTTGTGTCCTTTTTGGGAGAGTGAACTTGTACAGAATGCCACGCATCCAATATTTACTCCCAGATTCTGAAAATTGTACCAAGAAAACCAAGGACTGTCCTATTTCCAATGCAACTTGTCTCATTTAATTTGGATCCTCTTTGAAAAAGATATGACAATTTTCCATGGAACATGTGTTTGAGACTAGTAACGAGACTAGTCAAAAACCCTATCTTCCTCAAGGTTTATCTCCAAAAGTATAATGACCCATAAGCTAAAATTTCTGCCAAAGATACCTAGAAATTTCCTCTAAACAACCTCCAAGTTTTTTTGTCAGAATCTTCCCAAAAAAAACAAAAATTAGCGAAAATTCTAAGATGACTTGCTTGGAGAAGAAAAAAAACCTAGGACCAATGCTCTAATACCAATGTTATGATCCAACGCCTTAATAATGATAAACAATCGATTAATTACATTCCACTTCAAGGGGGAAACCTCCTTTTACAAGATATCCAGTTCAGAATGCAATATGAAATGAAAATAAGATGATCCTAAGACTATATATCCTTGCTATATATATAGGAGACAAAGGGTACAATTATAATGAAAGGGTGTGATGAAGGGGTTCAGAACCTACATACAAATATAACACAAGAAATGTAATAATTCATCAAGGGGGTTAATAAGGCGTTTTATACATAACATGGGATTTCATATGGGGCTTTGTCTAGGGATTAACATGTGACGCCTAGGTCGTGTCAAAAAAATATATTAAATAAAATAAAACAAAGAAAATAAAAATAAGTATAAAACAAAAGAAATAAAATAGTCGATTATGGAGAGTTAGGTACAGAATCGTCGAAATGTAGGAAACTAATTAATAAACTATTACTGACCCTAAACCATCAAGAAGCACATCTTCCAATCCAATGCATCAAATATGAAGAGAGAACAGGGTCCTTGGTCATCAGAACGAATAGACCAAGAAGATAAAAAAAAGTATAAGGAAACCTCAACCCCAAAATAGGATCTTCGAAAACTTCTGAACAAACGAGAAAGAAAATAAAGCAAGTGTGAAATATCTAACTGAAGAAAGCATGAAATATCTAATTCAAGTTAGTGAAAAATTCCCAAATCAAGAAATCATGGATTCCTTAAATCAAGTGAGTGTGGACGTTATAAATTAAGTGAGTCTAATCTTCATCAATCTGGCCGACATAAGACATACAATTACAAAAAAACAAACATAAGAAAAGTCGACAAAGGAAAAGAATCTAACATATTCGAACGGTTCAATCGACAATCTTAGATCGACCGAAAGTATTTTTTACCAGATCACACAAACCGATCAAAAAACAAAAGTCGACCAATTTAGACAAGCTCATCGAGAAAAAGAAACTGACCCAATTAGAAGCATCAACCAACAAAAATATTGTGATAAAATTAAATCTCGACAGAATGTGGTCAACCATCATTTCTTTGTCAACACATCTTTCTTCTCACATGAACAAGCAATTACACCATTCATAAATAACGACGCACGTGAACCCAAAATATTGATGCTCGAATTTAATTCAACCTTCACCTCCTCGCTTATAAATATCAATGATGCATATGAATTCACAGATTTTCTTTTCACTCTAGAGAATTCGAGCATAGAAACACTCAAACTTTCAATTGATAAATTGAACTTGATACTTCCAAAATCACCATCCCCACCTGACCAAGAACAATTTGCAAGAATGTCGAGAATGAGGGGAAAAGTTCAAGACTCTCTGATGGAGCCAATAACCAAACAAAATTTCGATAGAGTTTTAAATTCGAATGCATAATATTCGATTGGCTCTCATGGAGGAAATCAACTAGGGAAAACACTAGTATAACTTCATGGCATGGGGCATGGAGGCCAACATTTGGAAAGAAGAAATTAAGTTTTTAGAAAAAGTTGGCATTTGACATTAGATTCGAGTGGGCACTTGAATTGGTGATTTAGATAAGTGACTAGAAATACCAATTTTCCAACAAATGGAAATCCCACTAGAAGTGTTATAAACCAATTCAACCCCCATAACACTGCTCATGGATACCAAGCAAGAGGAATAAAATGAAGTTGAACTTTATACTATACTATTCATGGAAGATCTAGGAATTCAAAAAGACTCCCCTATAAAAAAGAATTTAAAAAAAAAAAGAAAACAACAGGAAAGAGGGGAAAATGGCAAGAAACCAGTCTTGTTGGATGCAGTACCAATAGACGTTGACATCAACTAGCACAAAGTATTTCAGTTGGATGAACCACTAAACTTTGAAGACCCCATTTTGAAAGCATGGCTAGATAGTGTTGCTAGCAAGGTATTTCAAAAGGTGAAACCTAGGAAAAAGAGTCCCTTCAGGAGGTGGCTACAACCTGAAAATAATGCAGTCAAGTATGGGGACAACATTCAAAGAGGTTATGGCCAATATCAAATAAAAATGTGTCGAAGCAATGAAAATTGTTGGAAATTGTGTTGTCGTTGATGTCAAATATAGAAATCCTTGGATGTCATTGATGTCACAAGTAGGTGCATACTAACCATTGTCGTTGATGAAGGAAGGAATACTGAGATGACAGGTCCCAGGATCGAACTTCAACCATACAGGACTCCGAGGAAGACAAAGGAAGCTTTGTATTTCAAATCAAACTAGATAGAGCGAGTCGAGAAGGTCCTTGCGCATCTATATATCTTTGTTTGTTGATTAAATTTTGATGATATATATGCTAGGTTGCTCGATGACCAAGTGGAAAAGGATCAAAGGAAGCTATGGCTCACACTAATTAAATTTTGGTTAACATTATGAGAGGAGAGAAAATCTGAACTTAATGAAGCAAAGGAAAAAGACAATATCCCACATGCACCAAGGAAATTGACTTTGACGGGTTTATAATGAACAAGTGAAATCTCTTATCTTGAATGTAAACGGAAGATCCATGGAATCGTGTGAAAGGAGTTAACTTTTAGTGCCAGAATTTCCATTTGTATGGACGGTTGATATTAAATCGTAGATCCATATCTAACTAGATCCATGGCTAGAAGAAGTCATGAATTCTAAGTTTTAAACAATGGTAAAATACTTTCAGAATCATAACTATCAGAGTAGGAATGTTGACAGAGTAATCTGTGCTCCAATATAAAGGTATCGAAGAATATTCCATTCTTGACCTTGATTTGTGTACCGAAAGGAATGCCCATAGTTCTCGTTCATATGTTAATAATGGACAAACAATATTAGATCTTGGATAGAGGTCTATCCAAATCTATGACCAACATCAATATTCATTCGGAGTTCGAAAAAATGATAAAATACTTTCAGAGTTAGGTATTTGGAGTCGAAAATAAACTTCGATGAAGAGAATTACGACCAATGGATGAGATCTATTCAGAGGGAAAAATATCGACAACTCCTGGAAGAACATATAAGTAGCAAGGACAATTCCATGTGTATAATGCCAAGTCATCACGGTGACAGAGCAGAGCAAGACAAAGGTATTATGTCACAAGCTTGGAGGTACCACATCAGATACACGTGTTATATTTCATACAATTCCACGTAAATACCAGGACAGTGCCACAAAATAATGCAAGTGTAACCCAATGACTGGACCATGTGTCATAAGAAGATTTGGCCACGTACAAAGGTGACAGGAAGTCCAATAATGAAGGAAAATTTGAATTAATATGAATTGTTGATCTATCGAAGCCATAGCAAAGAGATCTGGACTGTCCATCAGAGTGAGATGGTCGGAGTGAAACAGTTCACCCTTTTTATTTACACTTCGAAGAAAAAGTATCAAAGAATATTCTTTTTTTCAATATCGTCAATCGACGTCCAAAATATTGGGGAGGTTGTACAGCTCCGATGAGAAGGGTATTAAAGTATTTTCCATCCTTGCGAAAAGTGATATCTCGAAAAAAAATGAGCAATCTAGACCATTGGTCAGCATGAGAACAAGATGCGATGACAATCGTTGATTTATGTGGGTCCCACCTAGCCATATTACAAAAGGATTGAGGAATGGAAGTTACCCATCGTGCATGCTGAGGGGGAAGCGTAATGGGATCCATTGATTTCAGATTGCAAGGGCCATTGGATCCATCACAATACTTGTCATCAGAGTAGAGTTGATACTTTGATGATGAAGGACTTTGAGAATCAACGACAATCATTGATCAACGATGTGACAGTTGAGGTAGTGTTGAGTGTTTCAAACTCCCAGTGGTCCCAATAAACATGATCGTAGATCGACAATGGAGATTGAATGGAAATATAGATCTGATGGTGGTTGACTGATTAGGTCCCAAGGGTCCGATGAGCCTGGTGATTTCAATATGATGGATGTTAGATCTAATGGTTGTGATCTATCTAGGAATTATTGGATGACTATTGTGTGTTTTCGTTATACTACATGGAAAGAGTGAGATCAATGGGTGAGATCAATCCGAGATCCAAATTGGAATATTGTTAAGTGTCGAAGGGGCATTGGGTAAGACTATTAATTCAATGGGAAGCGAGAATATCAACAGTCGAGATTTTATTCACAGTAAGATCCAATGGTTGTTGAGTGATGATATTTGTGCCATGAATGGTAAGCAATCCCATGCGTGAAACAGGGAAAAAATTTGGGACAAGTTGGAAGGATTTTCTTTTAAGCCTAGTTTTAATGGAAACCTGGAGCCGAATTTTTAAACATGATTTGGTTGAGAACAAATTCTTGGTGTATGAGCTCGAAAATATAATTATGCCCAAATTATGTTGAAAGTTTGTGTGCGATGAATGTGGTGTGAAGAGTTGTCAAGAGAACAGAGACTCTGAGGTCCGTACAAAAGTGTGGAAGCGTTAAGCAAGAAATGTGAGAAGAACGGAGATTTTGAGGTATGTATGATAGCATGGAAGTCATGAAAATGATCTGAGGTTTGATTACAAAAAGGATGAAGCATTTTGGAGAGGTATTATGAAGCAAACTACTAATTACAAATATTTTCAGGGTGGCAGGGTGGAGCAAGGAAGGGAATTCGTGTCTCTTACATGTTGGTTCATGTGAACAATAATTATATGGGTTGGTTCCCATTTGATGAGTTGGTGCTCAGCAAGGGGATTGGTTTCCCCTGCATGTTTGTGCTTGAAAATATTATTACAAATTGGTGTTTGTTGTAAGTTGGTGCTTACAAATTTTATAAATAAAGTTTTTTCATTTTCTCCCAGTTGGGTTTCCATGGTAAATCTTTGTGTATTATGTATTGGATGATTTAACTGTCCATCATTGATTACTGGTAAATAAAAAATTCTTATTAAAAGGAAAGTTGTGGTAAAAATTATCATGTAATATTGATTCACCCCCCTCTCAATATTCCAAAAAAATACAAAGCTACAATTGAAAAGTGGGTTGAAACAAGAAGGTAGAAGAAACAAAGAGTGGAATATCAGCAGGAAGTCAGTACATGTTGAACCAACATTACTATAGGAAGTTGATCAAAATCATCATGTCCTACCCCAAGCCCCAAGCCCATTCCAAAAAGGAAAAGAATGTGTCAGAGCACTATTTACTTGACAAGAGGGTTTCTACCAATTGAACATATACCGATCGCTTGAATAAAGAATGTTAATAAATAAATCCCTACCCAACAAAAGAAAACAAGAAGGGTGCATTGTTCGACAACATGGATATTCCAATAGAGGATGAAAACCTTCAGTAACCACTCACATAACTAGATCAAATATCAACACACCAATATTTTGGTGTGGTAAAACCCCTACAAGGAAACATCAATGGCCCCATCCAACGTGGCCACTTGGAGAAATTTATTAATGCAAAAGAAAAATATTACAGAGATATTTACAAGAGATTTTCTCATAATCGATCATCATTAAATGACCCTCCATCCTCTTTAAATAGATATAATGGACCAATTGAGTGTTAATCCAAAAATAAATGTATTCATTAAGATCAAGGAGAATATGAATCGTTAAATCACTCTATGTCGGGAACATATCGTGACCATCGGATTTCCTAACTACAAATGCATACTAAAGAAAAACACTTTTACCTTACGACACATTAGACCAAGTTGATCTTAACTAACTCATAAGTGTCTAAATATCCTAGCATCCCCCTTTAAGAAAAACTTGGGATGGGATTGAAGGAATTACAAAGGCGACATGATGGGAGAAGGAAGGAGGCATTAGAGCCTATCCCCCCTTAATGAAAACTTCATGAACTCCTAACATAGATTGAACTTTGGAAAACTTTGCTTCTGTAAGAGACTTTGTGATAACGTCTACAACTCGATCTTCTATAGGGAAAAAGAGCACTTCAATAACTCGATCATGAATGACATTTCTGATGAAATACATGTGTATCTCAATGTGTTTGTTGCGTTGATTTCAAACTGGGTATTTGTCAATATTGATGGCACTATGATTTTCACACCATATGTTGGTTGGATGTTGCTACTAAAATCCAAACTCTGAAAGGATCTATTGACACCACAAGGCTTCCTGACTTGAGTTAATCATTGCTTGGTACTCTGCTTATGTTGAAGAAAGAGAAACATCCTATTGTTTCTTACAGGCCCAAGTGACGGATACTAAACCAAGGTTGAAAACATAACCTGCAATAGAATTTCAATCATCAGTGTTGCTAATCCAATCTGAATCAGTGAAACCAACCAATAACAGAGTTCCCCTTGAGTTGTAATGTATCATGAACTGAATTGTGCCCCAGATGTATCGAAGTATCCTTTTATCCTCTTTCCAATGGCTTTCATGGGGTTTTTTTCATATACCGAGCAACAATACCAAAATAAAACAAAATATTAGGATTGGTTTGAGTCAATTATAAGAGGCTACCAACTAACTAACAGTACAAAGTAGCATCAACTTTGATAGAAGTACAAGTGGAAACAAGTTTGAATCCAGACAAGAAGGGAGAAGGGAGTAGTTTTGAATCTTCCATGTGAAAGAGGTGAAGAACAAGGATTATGATATGGCTTCCTACTTTCTTGGTATAGACATTGGGTTTAGAATGGCATCTAGAAAAGATGGTATCAATAAGAAAGTTTTCCATTTTGGAATACCAAACTCGAGGAGCTTGCTTAAGACCATAAAGAAATTTCTTAAGGTGGAAAACAAGGATAGATTCATTCTGAACATAGCCAAGAGGTTGTTCCTTATATATTTATTCTTTCAAATCCCCATGCAAGAAGGAGGATTTGAAATCCATCTGATGGAACTCCCATTTATGTGAGGATGAAAGGGATAGAACAAGGCGGGTGGAATTCATTTTGGCTATAGGGGAAAAGGTTTCATTATAGTTAATTCCTTCAACTTGGGAAAATCCTTTAGCAACTAATTGACTCTTGTGTCTTTCAACACTTCCATATAATTCATATTTAGTTATATAGACCCATTTATATCTGAAATTTGTTCTTCCTTTCAGAAGAGGTACAAGATCCCAAGTATCGTTCGCCATTAAAGAGCGATAATCTTCATTAATTTGGTATCCCAATATTGATGACCTGAAGATTCTGAAAATGTCTCTAGATCATGAGTCTCTGAAACTTGAGCCAAAATAGAAGAATCTCATTGGAACTATAAACATGTCTGATGTTGATCTAAAGGATCATCGACAAGATCACTAATCGCTTCTTGTGTTGAACAGACCCATCTAGGTAGCAGTGGTGTTGGTGTAGGTTCAGGTTCAATGGACTCATTTGGAGGAAGGTGAGTAGGTGGAGGTGGATTTTTGTCCTAATTTCCATCACTTGAAGAAGAATAAACCATAATAGGAACAAAATAAGGCACAAACCCCGAAGATGGCTTGCACGCTAAAGAAGGCACAAACAGAGAATTAGACTTGAAGGCTTAGAGATTTTCATCAAATTTAACATCTCTTCTAACAATAATTTCATTACAAATTGGTTGAAGAAGTATGTAACCTTTGACATCTTCAGAATAACCAACAAATATACACTTCTCATTTTTAGGCTACAAATATTTCCTTTTCTCATGAGGAATGTGATCCCATGCTACGCTGCCAAATACATGGAAGTGACTTACATCTGGATTAAGTTTATTCCATGCTTCTTTCAGTGTTATATTTTTTAGAGCCTTAGTAGGAGTGTGATTTACTATGTAGTTTTCACAGTTAATGGATCCCACCCAATACTTTAGACTTAATACCTTAGATTGGATCATACAATTAGCTATTTCTTTTAATGTGTAGTTCTTTCTCTCCAAAACACCATTTTGTTGTGGCGTATATGGAACAATGTGTTGCATTTGGATGCCCTGTGTAGTGCAGTAACTTATAAATTGATTGTTCACATATCCACCTCCATTATATTTTCTTAACCTTTGAATTCAATGTCTAGATTGCTTTTTTACAAGGGCCTTGTAGGCCAAGAACTTGTCAAAAAAATTTCTCTTACTTTTTAAGAATTAAACACAAGTGTGTCTGGAAAAGTCATTAATGAAATTTAAGAAACACTTACACCCAGAAAAATAAAGAGAAGAAAGTGGACCACACAAGTCACTGTGAACAAGTTGCAAAGGGGCCAATGCATGCCAAGAGGCACATTTGTCAAAATTTTCCTAATTATTTTTGTCGAGAACACAACTGGCACAAACACCATCTTTGGATGAAATAAGAGGAAAATAGGTCACCATTTGTTGATTACATAGTTTTTGTAATGAGCGATAGTTTAGATGAGAAAACCACTCATGCCAAAGTTTGATCTGAATTCATCGCAATGAGAAACAAAAAATCATGGAAAAGATAATGACCCAAAGTTGTCAAACTTGTACAACCTAGTAATATCATCAACAATTCCAGTTGCAAGAACATGTTGAGGATTTTTTAGATCCTTGATTACAACTTGGTGAGGTGAAAAATCTACGGTTTTACCTTCACATGAATGAGTGATTTGATATACTGATAGAAGGTTGCAGGAAAGACTTGGAACACATAATACATCATTAAAATGACCATTATCTACCTGAATTGTTCCAAACCCTACAACACTAAGAGATCTATCATCACCAACAAATATTTTCTTGGTGTTACATTCATTTAGAGCATAAAATATGGCTTTATCCTTATCCATATGATAAGATGCTCCA
>ML782962.1:254367-292654 GCA_009831015.1 Picea engelmannii | reverse complement strand
CAGAAATAAATGTGTATTTACTTGGCAACCCGAACACAGTTGCGCGGCAATAGATCTTGTGTGTTTTAATTTGTTTATGTTTCTGTCCCCAAGGGTTAGGTATTCAAGGGTTCTACAGACAAGGGTTTGCCTTGTGCTATAGCTCTCTGATATATGTGTGGGGTCCAACAGTAGTACTTGGCCAAATATCTCAAGGCACTAACTAAGGAGGATAGACTGTACCCTTATCCGTACTACCTAACTACCCAAGTACTAGAGAGTATCTTCCCGAGTGTTGTTCTTGGTGACACTATAGCAGTCAGGCGGTCGATCGGTTTATCTAAAGAGGGCTTCAGGTAATCTAGGTTGATCCGTACACAGGTGTTGTCTGATGCACTACCACTCGAAGGGGTACCAAAAGGGGTTACAAGGGTGGCCAACAAATGTGCGCTTAAGTACCACTTGTATTTCTTGCATGTATGAATCCCTCAACCGTGGGTTTATGTGTGTAACAACAAATCTTTGTGGCTTAAATATGTCAGAATACGTCTCTACCCTGGAAAAAAATTAACCCACACTTTCTGTCGAGGAAAGTGCTCTGATACCACTTGTAATATACCAGATATAAAATGTATGCAGAACAGAAATAAAATGCTAGTAATGGCAAAATAATAGCAATATAACCAGAACATTCACCACAATAACACTGAAATGATATAAGAATGACAACAGAAATAACACTTTGAATCTGAAAGCAATGTTCACGGGCCTCTTCATGGGGGAAACCTCCAGTTGAGCAGAGCTCTATTACAATAATATCCAAGCTAGGGTTCTCATACCCTCGACTCCTATTTATACTAAAAAGAAGCATCTAGAGGAAGATCCTTCTAGAAGCGAAAGATTCTATTAGGTCTTCTTACATCCGCCTTATTCTATTTTATTGAAAGGCCTTACTAATATTGACCTTTATTACATCTGAATATATTGTTCTACCTATGTGCGGGTTAGGACCCTAACACTCAGCTTCTAAATGATTGAGAAGGACCAACTCCTTTTTCTTTTTGTCAGCCAACCAAATCTTTACATGTGCCTTTAAACCCAAGAGTTTCCAAGACAGTCTTTGTTGTGCTCCATCTCCTTCATCTACCTGTTGTGAACCCCAAAAATCCTGAACAAGATCACAGAAAGACTCTTCTTGCAAAAAAGTTGGATTGAATTTAAATGGGTATGCAACAGGCTTGTAACCATAATCTAATTGTAGAACAACATGCGCATGATCTGAATTAAATGGTAGTTCCACCCAAGATCTGTATTTTGCAGCATCATTCAGGAGTTCTTCACCAACGTAATCCCTATCCAATATCTTTTGTATTTCCTCCCTCCCTCTCCTGCCACTACACCCTTGTAGGCAGAATTACTGCAAGCTTTATATCCACCAACTTGTTCATGGAGAAAAGATTTTTTAAAAAAGCTGCCAATGGATCGGGAAATGCTACTTCGCCCCAAACTTCTTCGGTACTATCTGCAAAGTTAAGATCACCCACTAGGATGATATTATTAATTGCTAATAGACCTTTATCTTCTACTTGTTCCCAGAAGCGCCTGCGCCCTGTGCACGGCCCATATGTATTAATAAAACTTATATTCCTTTTATCTGGTAGGTGGATACCTTTCAATAGAATTCCACCGAGACTTAGAAAAGATTGTAGTTAAAAAATATTAGGATTCAAAGACATTAATAGGCTCCCAGATGTCCCAATAGAACTAAAAGCAGTGGTCATCCAATCAGGGTAAATCAAGCACATAAACTTTATGGCCTTCTCCACAGAGACTAAAGTCTCTTGGAAAAAAATGATGCCAGGTTTTTTATTAGAGAAAATTCTATGAATTGTAGGAATTTTTAGGGTGCCACCAACCCCTCTTATGTTTAGAGAGATAGGATCATATATTGGCCCTTGTGAGGGATTTAACACCTCTAAGTGCCCCCAAAGAAAGACTAGAAATTGAATGTTGAGTCCCCATAACAAGTGTTGATCTTAGCTTCTTGCGTGCACTACATGTTTTAATTAGAGAGACCTCCAAACCCAAGCCATGGGACCATGCTAATTCCTTTCATTTTCCTACTTCCCCAATACCCACAGATGTACCCATATCGCACTTTGTGCGTCCCTGATAGGCTTCCGAGCTCCAAAAATTTTGAAGAGGTATGGGGCTAACAGAATTGTTAAGGGTTGGTATAATTGCTTCTAAGTCTGTATCAATCGACTGTGAATTCTCAGGTTCAGTAGAGAGTAGTTGTGCAGAAATATCTGGAGCTCCCCCGAACCTTGTGGTGGATGACTCAAGCAGAGTAGGGGTAGGGTTGTCAGGTAACAAGGCCTCAGTAACCCTATCACCACCCGGGGTCAACCCTCCCAAATCCAGAAAACTCTTGGAGGTAATAGTAGTCTCGAAGAGAGAAAAAATGAAGGAAAGGTCTTATCCAGTAAATCCCTCTCCCAAGACGAAAGCTTAAAATATAAGGAGGGACAGTATAATTTTAACTTACCGAGATATGAGTCGAAAAGGATTTTTGAGGAGTCCACTCCTAACACTAATGTAAAATTCCCCACCTTCTGCATCCCCATGATGCAGCACCCCCACTTCAGTGGGTTTTGCGTGACCTCATAGTCTTAGGATCGTTCTTAATCTCCCTGAGATTCTGATTGACTCTTTGATCTCCCCTCAGGAAAATCACTCACACACACTAGTGTGTAACCACAGGTCCTTCTTTGGAGTTGCGCCCATGGGAAGAAATGCTAAGCGCCAACTCACTCCCACGTGATCTCTGATATGACCACAGCCTTTGCCCAAATGGGTATTTTGGCTTTCATGACTTCATGATCTCAAATGTGAATCCTCTTATCTCAACAATCCCTGAAACCCAAAAAGGCCAACGGAAATTTGATTCCTCCCTTGACTTTTCATTGATGTGACCTTTGACTATGAACTGGGGTCCAGTCTTTTCAGCAACCGGGATTTCACGTATCGGCGTTTTGCGATGCAACAACTCCTTTCGCCGACTTATGAAACCATGACAACCCCTTGCCACAGATCGATGACTCTCCGCTACTCGTGATCTGATGACCCTAGTTATTTCGGGACTTCACGACTTGGGTGTCCATGACTCTCGATTCTGAGTCACATCTTCCTCCACTAACCAAATTCTGAAACGACAAAATTCAAGGATGAGAGATCAATGACCCTCGTTGATCTGAATCCAATGACCTCTATTCCTCCTAAGCTTATGAGTATTGAGAAACACTCGGCCTTAATCTCTCCACTGGTCTGCGAGATCCAACGGCCCACGGTAAATTGACACTTCTCCTTGAAGAGACTCCACTGTTTGTTCCAGCTTTCAATATTCCTCCACTGAACGCTCTGGCATCAACTCTTTTGAGATTTCTTCCTGTTGAGTGGCCTCGACACTCGTCTTCCCTTGAACTCTTCAAGGTTCTTTCCCTCCTGATATTTTTCTTGCAAACTCTAGGGCTTCCTTAATGATTCTGTATGCACTCCTTGCGGCATTCGCAAATAACCTCTGGTTATTTGTTCTTCTGACTCTGTGCACTCCTTGCAACAACAATCCTTCAACCTTCCTCCTCGGTTGATAAAGTCTAATACTTCACTTCACTTGTGCACACCTTGCACGGCATTGTGCTATCCTGCACTTCTATTGATATGAGAACAACAGTATCCCTCCTGAGATTTTTGAGATAAAACTCAAACCCTCATCAACGCACACCTTGCGGATGTTCACTGCACTCTTTGCAGGAATTCTTGGGAAGAGAAACAATTGAAACTCATTCTTCGCTCCTCACAGATTTCATACATTCATCATGGAATCAAGAGTATTCAAACACACACAGCATTGAAATAAATGCATAACAGAGAAACAAAACACTATAAACATACCATTCAACAGATGTGAACAGTAAGCATAAAAATACCATGAAATTGAGTCAAAGCATTCATATATTAACTCAAGTGTTCATGTACATGGGTTCTTCTCTGTGTTCTTTCTCTCTACAACTCTATAGCTTACAGAAATTATGAAATCCTCTCTACATATCTACAGCTTATAGAAATTCTGAAATCCTCTCTACCGTGATACAAGTGAGGGTGTCTTTCTATCTTTTTTCCCTCCTACACGACAAGCTATCTAATCTGAAATAAAATCTACAACAACTTTTCATAAATTACAATAAATGCCTTCATTTTTGACAGATGAGAGAAACGCTCAAGATCTATTTACAATATCCAAAACACAAATGTAGATACGCTCTCTTAGTTATTACATAAATGCTTCTTCATTTAAATTTAAAACATTTTCAAAATGTGCGCTGGTTCATTTCCAGGTGTCTTCCACCTTTGCGCTTGCTTTGCTAGCTGCTTACGATGCTTCTGCATCATACTCCTCTAGCTAGAAAATTCATGAACTCATGTTCATGAGATCCTGCAACATTTGTCCATGTTTTTGGATATTTTCTTCACTTTCCCAACTGGCATCCTCAATTGCGTGTCCTTTCCATTTGACCAAATATTCAAAATATGTCTTTCTTCGGGTCTTCTTGCTAACTCTCTGGTCAATTATCTTCTCTATCTGCAACCTTCAGGTACATGCATTTGTTTAACCCATTGAACTTCCTTCTGATCCTCAGATCTCCCTCTTCCTGTTTCATCGTCTCTATAAGGGTACAGATCTGCTTTGTTGAATATGGGTGATATTCCTACCCCATCTGGTAATTCAATCTCATAAGTGTTTGCCTCAAACTTCCTTATGATTTTACACGGTCCAATTTTCTTCATCTTCAGCTTATTGTATGTTCCCCTTTGGAACCTTTCTTTTCTGAGATGCGCCAGGACCAAATCACCTACTTCAAAATGAAATTCTCTTATGTGTTGATCTGCTCTGCGCTTACATTTATGGTTGGAATTTTGCAATCGCTCCTTAATCTTACTGTGGAGTTCTTGCATTTCCGCTGCAAAATCCTTTGTGCTAGTACTTCTAAATTCACTCTTCTCTAAGTCCCTCAACTTAGATACTCCTCTTGACCGCATTCCATACATTATCTGGAATGGGATTTGTCCTGTGCTCCGGTTTGGTGAATCATTATATGCGAATTCCGCTTGTGGAAAAATTTGATCCCACTGACTATGATGTTCAACCACCAAACTTCTTTAATAAATCTCCCAAGCTTCAATTTACTACCTTAGTCTACCCATCCTTCTGAGGATGGTATGATGAGCTGAAAGATAAATTAGTCCCCAGGTTTTTCCATAGGGTCCTCCAAAAATGACCAACAAATTTGGTATCCTTGTCCAATACAATACTCCTAGGTAAGCCGTGAGTTGCATCACTGGTTTTCTAACATGATATAAAATGTGCCATTTTAGAAAATCTATCAACTACCACAAAGATCGAGTCACAACCTCTTTGTTTCCTTGGTAGTCCGAACACAAAATCCATACTTACTGCATCCCATGGCCTCTCTGGTACTCGCAATGGCTGATACAACCCTGTATTATGTCTCTTTCCCTTCGCGTGCTGGCAAATTTTGCACCTGTTCACGAATTTATTGACATATGTTTTCATCCCTGGCCAATAATATGAGCCATTTAGTTGTGTGAACGTTTTTTCATGGCCGAAATGTCCAGCCAATCCTCCACTATGATTTTTCTTCAGAAGATTCTCTCTCATAGAACTCTTCTGAATACACAATTGATTACCCCTGAATAGCAGTCCATCCTGAATCATATATTCAGTCCATTGGCTTCTATCTCTGAGAAATGGATTCTCACATGCTTCATAGGCTTCTTTGAAATCTGCATCATCTCTGTACATATCCTTGAGGTTATCGAAACCTAAGGTCTTCACTCTGAACTCCTGCAGAATCAAACACTTCCTGCTCAAATCATCAGAAACATGTATTCAATCCATTTTGCATGCTTCTAGTTCAATGTTTCCTGTCGAGTTATGAATTGTAATGCATGGTTGTCGTTATACAAGACAAACTCTTTCGGAACCAAGTAATGCCTCCATTTTTTCAACGCTTGTATGACTTCATAAAACTCCTTGTCATACGTGGAATATTTCATCTTTGCATCGTTCAGCTTCTCACTGAAGTATGCAATCGGCCTATTGTCTTGGCTTAAGACCGCTCCAATCGCAAATCCACTTGTGTCACATCTCACTTGAAATGTCTTGCTAAAATCTAGTAGAACCAGAACTGGCTATCCAGTTATCCTTTCCTTCAGCAACCTGAAACTCTTCTTTTCTTCCTCTGTCCAATGAAAAGATTTGTGTCTTTTCTTGACTGTGTCCATCATCGGTGCACATATCTCATTGAAATTTCTGATCAAATTCCTATAAAAACTAGCCAATCCATGGAAGATTTGAACTTCAAAGACACTCTTCGGCGATGGCCGATCTCTGATTGCCTTTACTTTCTTAGGATCCATTTTCAACTCGTTCGAAGAGATTACAAAACCCAAATAAATGAGTTATGTCTTCATGAAGGATGACTTCTTCAAATTGATTAGCAATTTCTCTTACTGTAATCTCCTCATCACTGCAGCTAAATGCTTCAAGTGTTATTCTTCAGTCTTACTAAAGATCAGTATATCATCAAGATATATGATTACAAACTTTCCTATGAAATATTTCAAGACTTCGTTCATCAGCCTCATAAAATTACTCGGCGCGTTCATCAAACCAAATGGCATGACAAGCCATTCATACAGTCCTTCATTTGTTTTGAATGTTGTCTTCCATTCATCACCTTCCCTCATTCTAATTTGATGATATCCGCTTTTCAAATCAATTTTTGAAAAAAACTTTGCTCCACTCAAGCAATCCATCAAGTCATCAATCCTCGGTAAAGGAAATCTATACCTGATGGTGATTTTGTTTATATCTCTCGAGTCTGTACACATTCTACAGCCACCATATTTCTTTGGGCTTAACACTATAGGTACAGCGCATGGACTCAAGATTTCTCTAACCAATCCTTTGTCCATCAAATCCTGGACCTGTCTTTTGACTTCTTCATTCTCTTGCAGCGTAAATATGTACGCAACCTTGTTTGGTAAACTTGCTCCAGGTATAAGATCAATGTGACGACTTATTCTCCTGATGGGTAGCAACGAACAAGGTAATTCATCCACCACTATATCAGCAAACTCCTCTAGCAGTTCCTAAATTTCCTCAGGTAGATCATCTATCTTGGTACTGGTTAAGATGACTCTAGGTTTTATTACCACTGCAAACTACATGACTTCTTCTTTCTTGACTTCCTCAAGAAGCTCCTTCCCACTCATGAGATGTATAGTATTGCTCACCTCTGGTTTTTCCTCCTTGTCTTTAATTGGCAGCAACATATGCGTTCTACAGTTTTTCTCCAAGGTATATGTGTTCTTTCTCCCATCATGAACAACATTCCTGTCATATTGCCACGATCTTCCCAACAAAATATGACATTCATCCATGGGAATAACATCACATAAAATGTCATCCTTATATCCCCCTATTTTAAATTCAACTAAGCATTGTTTAGTGATAGTTACCTGATGTCCCTTTTGCAGCCATGAAACCTTGTATGGGCTTGGATGTGGAATAGTCTCCAATTCCATCTTGTCCACCATCTCTGTGGATACTAGATTATATGTGCTCCCACTGTCCACTATTACCTTGCATACCCTATCCTTGGTCTTGCAAGCAGTTCTGAACAAAGTGTTTCTTTGGACTGGATTCTCTATTTCTTTCTCTGGTTTCAAGAGAATTTTCCACATCATTAAGGATCTTCTGCCTTCTGCATCTTCTGCCTCAATATTTCACCTCTGTGCTTATGAAATGTGAGATTCTCCTCCATCCATTTTTCTATTAGGGAATTCTATGGATTTATGTTTGATCTTACCACAGACAAAACATTTTATCTCACCTCCTCTGCCTCTTCCTCTTCCTCTAGCTCGTGGAAAAGTATTTCTATCAGCATATTGTCCTCCCTGTGAACTTCCTCCCCTTTCAGGGTGAGTATGAGGTTTCTTTTCTTCTTCCTTTGGCTTCTAAGTCCCATCCTGGGCAATTGCTTTGCCTCTTCTCTGACTTCGACCTTGACCTCTTTGACCTTGCTTTCGGGCCAATTTTTCTTCAGCCTTCAAGTCCATTTGATAAGCATCTTTGACATTTTTTATTGTCATCATGCTTATTTCATATTGAATGTCATATCTCAGACCATTCATGTATCTGGCAACCTTTTCATCATCACTTTATCGATGACCTGCTCTAATGTTGAGCCTGTAAAAATCTTCAGTGTACTCCTTCATTGTCGTCATCTTCTGTCTCAGGTTTTGCATTCTTCGAAACAGATTGATCTGCTAGTCTCTAGGTATAAACTTGGCTTTCATTTTTTCAACCATCCTATCCCAACTTTTGATTCTTTCATTTCCTTTGCAACGCCTGTTAGCCTGCAGTTCATCCCACCACAGTGTTGCATGCCCTTTAAGTCTAGTGACAACATGTTTAACTTTCTTATCTTCCTCGAGATCCTCATAGTCAAAGTATTTATCCAGAGCCCTAAACCAATATAGCAACTCTTCAATGTCTAAGTTTCCTTCATACATCAGAATGTTTATCTTTTCTCTGGCTCTGATTCTTGCAACAGCTCGAAATAGACGTTCTTCTGCAGCGTCTTTGGCTGCAACTTCTTCTTCAGATCTAGCCTCATTTTCTCTTTCATCTTCACTGACATCTCTAGCATCAATTGTCCGTCTTTGTGTTGTCTCCATAGCATCTAGTCGAGCATGGAGTTCTCTCATCTCCCTTTCCATAGTTGGATTGGGCATTGGTATTTCTCTCCTTCTTGGCGACATTGTTTCAATCTGTTCCCCACAGAAAACAAAAATAAAATTGTAGACTACGCTCTGATACCACTATGATGCAGCACCCCCCACCTCAGCGGGTTCTACACGACCTCCTAGTCTTAGGATCATTCTTAATATCCCCGAGAGTCTGATTGACTCTCTGATCTCCCCATAGGAAAATCACTCACCCACACTAGTGTGTAACCACGGGTCCTTCTTTGGAGCTGCGGCCACGCAAAGAAACGCTAAGCGCCAACTCAATTCCACGTGATCTCTTATATGACCACAGCCTTTGCCCAAATGGGTATTTCATCTTTCGTAAATTCACGATCCTAGATGTGAATCCTCCTGTCTCAAAAATCCCCAAAACCCGAAAAGGCCAATAGGAATTTGATTCCTCCCTTTACTTTTCTCTGATGTGACCTCTGACTATGAACTGTGGTCCAGTGTTTTCGGCAACCAAGATTTCATGTATCGGCATTTTGTGATGCAACAAATCCTTTCACCGACTTCTGAAACCACGACAACCCCTTGCCACAGATCGACGACTCTCCACTACTAGCAATCTGACAGTCCCAATTCGTTCAGGACTTCGCGACTCGGGTATCCATGAATCTCGATTCCAAGTTACAGCTTCCTCCACTATCTGAATTCCGAAACGGAAAAATTCAAGGATGTGAGATCAACGACCCTCGTTGATCTAAATCTAACGGCATGTATTCCTCCTAAGTTTATGAGTACTAATAAACACTCGGCCTTAATCTCTCCACTGGTCTATGATATCCAATGGCCCATGGAAAATCGACACTTCTCCTTGAAGTGACTCCACCGTCTGTTCCAGCTTTCAATATTCCTCCACTGAATGCTCTGGCATCAACTCTTCTGAGATTTCTTCCTGTTGAGTGGCCTCGACACTCACCTTCCCTTGAACTCTTCAAGGTTATTTTCCTCCTGAGAATTTTCTTGCAAACTCTAGGGCTTCCTTAGTGATTCTGCACGCACTCCTTGTGACATTCGCAAATAACCTCTGGTTATTTGTTCCTCCGACTATGTGCACTCCTTGCAACAACAATCCTTCAACCTTCCTCCTTGGTTTATAAAGTCTAAGAATTCACTCCACCTATGCACACCTTGCACGCCATTGTGTTATCCTGCACTTCTACTGATATGAGAAAAACGGTAACCTTCCTGATATTTTTGAGATAAAACTCAGACCCTTGTCAACACACACCTTGCGGACGTTCACTGCACTCTTTGTAGGAATTCTCAGGAAGAGAAACAATTGAAACTCATTCTTCTCTCCTCACAGATTTCATACATTCATCATGGAATCAAGAGTATTCATACACACATAGCATTGAAATAAATGCATAACAGAGAAACAAAACATTGTAAACATACCATTCAACAGATGTGAACAGTAAGCATAATAATACCATGAAATTGAGTCAAAGCATTCATATATTAACTCAAGTGTTCCTGTACATGGGTTCTTCTCTGTGTTCTTGCTCTCTACAACTCTACAACTTATAGAAATTCTGAAATTCTCTCTACATATCTACAGCTTACAGAAATTATGAAATCCTCTCTACCGTGATACAAGTGAGGGTGTCTTTCTATCTGTTTTCCCTCCTACACTACAAGCTATCTAATCTGAAATAAAAGCACAACAACTTTTCATAAATTACAATAAATCCCTTCATTTTCGACAGATGAGAGAAACACTCAAGATCTGTTTACAATCTCCAAAACACAAATGTAATTACGCTCTCTCATCTATTACATAAATGCTTCTTCATTTAAATTTAAAACATTTTCAAAATGTGTGCTGGTGCGTTTCCAGCTGTCTTCCACCTTTGCGCTTGCTTTGTTGGTTGCTTACGATGCTCCTGCATCACCCCATCACTCATGTACAAGTCATTGACCTATGTTTCCATAGATTCCTCCACATCTCCATACCCTTTCCATGAAGGAAAATCATGTTGAAGATGCCCAGTCCTTCTGCAAGAACTACAACAAAAAGGCAGACCCTGGTAGTCAAGTCATTGCATCATCACTTATCCTCTCCACTCTAGTTCAAGTGATTCCATAAGACTTGCATGGATATCCACTTCATCTAGTATACACGCCATGTGTTTATCTGGATTGTGAAGTCCCTTTTCATCATATTTAAGAAAATGTCTTATCAGGTTCCCAATGGCCTTTAAGGCATTCTTATTCCACAAGTTGAGTGGCAGTCCAGGCAACATAACCCAGACATGTAGAAAGCTGAAATACTCTATGGCAGGGTTGAAATGGGTGCACCACCTCTTTAGCATGACGATTCCACCCTCATAGTCCCAAAAACCATTTAGAATAGCCTTTTCATCTTCTGGGAGCTTGAATACTAGACTGAACCAACCAGAAGGCAAGGTAAGGTATTTTGGTCCGTACCCAATGATGGGTACCCAAGTTTGCTTCATCCAAGTCGAGAACGAGATATCACACATAGTCTTATACGCAAACCTCCCAACTAACGCATAGAGTGATAAGTTAATTGTTTCTTCCAAACCCACGTCCATGCCTATTACTGTAACACCCTGTTTCCCCCAGTCTGTAAAAATAACTATATTGGCCAAGAACTATGGCAAACTCAAAGACGTGAATGTTTGATTTGACGGACCCTTTTATAAAAGGTCGATGAATGTAAAGTATGTTATGAATATGTATTGCATGGTTGCTGGGAGGGGAGAAGTGCTAAAAGAGACCACGATGGCTAATGAGAGGTGGTGGAAGGGACCTTGAATGGTTGCGTTAACTTCCACCGAGCCAGTACCGTACTGGTTTTACTTGCTCAAAGACCAAAGCAACTCTCTAACCCTAGAATGGATTTCCCGTCAGATTGGTAGGTGGGGAGGATCCTCAAGAGTTAATGAGGGGGTGGGGGTGAACCGCCCATCCGTAACAGCTCCCAGACCTGACCGTGGATGGGGAAATTTGCGCCACACGCAATCTTGCAAAGGAAAAAGGCAAGAGAGGAAGTGTGGTAAGGGGAGAAGAGAGAACGTGTGCAATAGGGATCGTGAGGAAGAACTGGAGAAACTCTGGAAACACGGGGAGTTCTGAACAGAGGAGAAGGAGAGTAACCTTCATCCTTGACTTCCGTTGAGCTAGAAGTAGAAAACTAAATCTCCAAGAATCGTGTTCTAGCTTGGGGGTGGCTAGTGGTAAATCCGTCTGGATTCACTGAGCCTACGATTGGGTGGAAATGAGCACCCCTCTCAGCATTCGCTTCACGTTTGGTGTTTTCTGATAAGTGTTATGTCTTGTATTTTAAATTTCATTTCTTGAACGCATGCTCATGTTTTATACGCTCATAAATGGTTTATGTATAGAAGTGTTTGCCTTGTGTTTTGATTTGAGGTAATGGATGCATGCTTATACTAGTATAATCATAATCGGTTATGTATAGAATGAGTAAGTTCAGAATATGAGTCGGTTTCCCTTGAGAACTGTCCCATCTACTTGACTCGCACTATGCCCTAGTGTAATTTCCCAAGGCACCCCTCCCGGGAAGTTTCCTCGCACTCCAAAGCCAGAGTGAGTCGCTTGAAAGGACTACCATGATAGTAAACCCGCGAGTTTACTTTACCCTTACCACAGAGTTTATAGCTCGGTGACTCAGGAAGGATTTTTAGTCAGGCCACCAAGCCTAGGGATAATTTACCCAAGAACCCTCTGAAGGATCTGTCGGAGCTCTATTTCCTGTCGACCTTATCCTTTGCATAGGCAGGAGAGTGGATTTGGCAATGTCCTGAAAGTCCCGAAGTATTCAGAGCCATCCATTGGCATAGGACATGTGGCAGCTGGGTAGCATTTTGCTGACCCGCAACCTAGAGTGGTCAAAAGGTAGGATTGCACGATCTCACGATTCGTGAAATCACAACGTGATCATGGTCGTTGATACAGGAGTGATCTGGACCATCAGTTTAGTATGAATAGATTTCAGCATTTTGGCGTTTTGGCTCCCAGGAAACCAAAGGGTGATACCCCTCGTCTTTGCAAGTCCCAAAGTCTCGATATGCGAAACTCCGATTCAGTTTAGTGTGAGTAGGTTTCAGCATTTCGGCGTTTCAACACCCGAGAAACCAAATGGCGATACCCCTCATATTCACAAGTCGCGAAGTCTCGGTATACGAAACTCCGAATCATTTTAGTATGAATAGATTTTGACATTTCGGCACCCGGGAAACCAAAGGGTGATACCCCTTGTCTTTGCAAGCTACGAAGTCTCGGTATGTGAAACTCTGATTCAGTTTAGTGTGAGTAGGTTTCGGCATTTCGACATTTCGGCACCCGGGAAACCAAAGGGAGATATCCCTTGTCTTTGAAAGTTGTGAAGTCCCAGTCTGCGAAACTCTGAATCAGTCTAGTGTGAATAGGTTTTGGCAAATCAACGTTTTGGCACCCGGGGAAACCAAAGGGCAAGACCCCTCATCTTCGCCAGTCACGAAATCCCGGTACGCGAAACCCCGACGCACTCAGAGGATGAGCCCTAGGTCACAGGACAGGGTCACGTGGTAGAAAAGAGGAGTCCTGAAAGGATCTGGACCGTCCATCGGGGGAGACGCATGGTGAGTAGTTAGAGTTCGGGGAAAGCTCTGAAATCCCGTGAGTCGTTGGATCTCATACAAGAACTCGTGTATCGGGTTTCAGGGTTCGAAGAGTCGAAATACTCGGCTCTCTTTCATTTCAAACTTCCAGTTACTGAAATCATGATACGTCCAGGATCGTCAGATCAGGAGGAGATTCGCAATATTTGATCTCAAAAAGGGTACAATTTCAAGTTTCGAGGTTTGAAGAGTCGAAGGACTTGACTCTCGGGCATCGTTGAGTCACAAATTGCGAAAGGCGCCTCTTAGCTTGGCTCGGGGTCATAACCAATGATCACATGGAGGTGAAGCCCGTGCTTGGTGCTTGAGTTGTACATGACGGTTTTTCAATGAAAGAACCGGTGAATTGGTTTAGTGAAGGTTCTGACAGGAAGAGCTAGCCTGCGCTAGGACCTCATAGGAACTCGGGGATTCTGTCCCTCAATAAAAAGGAAGAAAAGGTGAAAAATCTATTAGGTCGTGGTGGTATGTTACAAATTGGTATTAGAGCATGGTTACAACACTTGGCCTGCTTGGGCTCATGGACGATTTGTGCAGGAACTCCATCTGAAGTACTCTTAAAAGGAGTAACTCTCTATCCTAACCCCCCTTATCAAAAGCCGAAGTTAAGAATGAAAATTCCTATTGTGTGTATGCATTTGAAAAATATGAATTATGCGTTGATTGTGAATGAATATAATGTTGACTAACAACAAGTGTTTTTCTTGCACAACAAGTGTTTTTCAACTGTGGGAAACTGCAGCCACATAGAATGGTGACGCACCACGAAGTGGGAGATGGCTCCCACAATAGAGATGAAGAGTCTGATGAAAGGAGAGCAGTAGAGACCCCTCCAGATCTAGTTGAGACTGTGAGAAGCCTCATGGTCGAACTACAAAGTTGCAAGGCCGACAACAAGAGGTTGATAAAAGAGCAACATAAGAAAATGGAAATTAATGCAGTCTTGTTGCAGAGCTTATCCGACATACAAAGACAATTGCAGCATGGACCTGACACCAGTCACGTGGACCAACAATAGACAAAGAGAAGTCAAAGCCCACCCGGGATACGGAAACGTGGTCCTTTAAGTGGCCACACTGGGAGGAGCACCTCGAGAAAGTTTCACCCCAGAGATAAGGGACAAATGTCGGATGATTCCTCTGGAAAGGAAACTAGCGACTTAGAGGGATCTTCTAGTAGCAGAACTAGTTCTTATTCCCGAAGAAAACGGAAGAAGCGAAATCATTCCAAAAATCATAATCTCAAAGAATTCAAGAAGGCCAAACCACCCTCTTTCGACGATGAAATAAAGAAGGGAGAGGAAGCAGAGGCATGGCTGCTTGGACTAAAGAAGTATTTCAGAGTCCATGACTTCTCAAAAAATTTGAAGGCCCAAGTAGCCACTTTCAACCTGAATGGGAAGGCTTCCATTTGGTGGGAATACCTTAAGAACATAAAAGGGATTCACGAAGAAGACCTATCTTGGGAACGGTTTGAGAAATACTTCAAGAAGAAGTATCTGTCGGAAAAGTATTTCGACGAAAAGACTAAATAATTCTATGAACTCAAGCTAGGGCAACGCACCATAGAGGAATATGTCAGCAGATTCCTTGAATTGTTGAGGTACGTACCCTATATAAAATCAGAAAAGGAAAAGGTGCAACGATTCATCAGTGGACTACCTAAGGACTATCAGAACAGGATTGAGTTTGACGAGCCAAAGACCCTAGAAGATACTATCTGAAAGGAAAGATATTGTTATGAACAGCTTGGGCATTGGACAAAACCTCATGAAGGTTGGAAGCAGAAGAATAGTTTGGGATTCCAGAAAAAAGGGGTTTAAATCCCCAAGATTTAAAAACTATAAAAAGGACTCAAGGATGAGCTTCCCAACCCGAAGTGTACACCAGCAGAATTTCCCCTCCCAGAGCGGAAATAAACCTTTTGGATCTACCCTAGGAAAGATTGATAACCCGAAGAAAGAACCCTTAAAATGTTGGGGTTGTGGAGAAGAAAATCTACTGAGGGACTGCCCACACCGACAATAGAACAGTCATAGAATTTATAATGTTCAAGAATCTACCACCGTCAATGACGTGGTCAGGAGCATGCCGCAAATTTATGCAGCCTTGGATAATAAACAAGTTGACCGCCAAGATTCAGTGGTGGAGATGGAAGGTATGATCACCAACCATCTAGTGTCTATTCAAATTGACCCTGGTTCAAATTTGAGTTATATAGCCCCTAAGGTTGTTGATAAGTGTAAATTGTAGCCACATAAACATGCCAAGCCATGGTTGGTACAGTTAGCCATTGGCACCAAAAGAAAGGTAGTGGAGGTCATACCAGCTTGCTAATTCACTATGGGTGAATTCCCCACCCAAGCAACCCTTAACGTATTACCCCTAGGATCGTATGACCTGTTGATTGGTATGGACTGGCTAGCCACATATAAAGCCAGACTGGACTGTTACCATAAAACCTTAGAATGTGTAAGTGAAGAAGGAAGAAGGATAACCCTTCAAGGGATCCAAAAACCTGTCTCGGTGAGAAGAATATCATCCCTTCAAATGAGAAAGTATTGCGGAAATGGATGTCCACTATATGTGATACAGGTGTTGGAATCAGTTGAAGATGAAAAACCAAGCCTCAAAGACCACCCCACACTAAGAGAATATAGAGATGTATTTCCGGAAGAGGTATCGGGTTTACCTCCGAGAAGGGACATTGACTTCTCGATAGAACTTGCACCGGGAGTGGTGCCAGTGTCTAGGACACCCTACAGGATGAGCACACCTGAGCTAGTTGAGCTTAAATTACAACTAAAAGAAATGATGGACAAAGGCCATATCCGTCCCAGCGTGTCTCCATGGGGAGCACCAATCATGTTTGTGAAAAAGAAAGACAGTACCCTCCGACTGTGCATAGATTATAGACAACTCAATAAGGTAACCATAAAGAACAAGTACCCCTTACCCAGGATCGATGACCTGTTCGATCAATTGGGAGGTGCTTCCATATTCTCAAAGATTGACTTGAGATCTGGACACCATCAAGTCTGAATCAAGGATGAAGACATCCACAAAACTGCCTTCAGGACGAGATATGGTCACTATGAGTTTGTGGTAGTACCATTTGGATTGACCAATGCCCCTACCACTTTTATGTTCTTGATGAACAATGTGCTCAGCAAATTCCTAGACAAATTTGTACTGGTTTTTATTGACGATATATTAATTTAATCCAAGAATAGAGAGGAACATGAGGAACATATTAGACTTGTACTTCAAGTGCTAAGAGAACATCAGATCTATGCCAAACTTAGCAAGTGAAACTTTTTCCAGAAGCAAATACATTACTTGGGCCATGTCATATCTGAAGAGGGAATAGCAGTAGATCCTGACAAGATCAGGTCTATCATGGAATGGCCTACCCCAAAGGACGTTTCAGATATCAGATCCTTTATGGGCTTAGCAGGATACTATAGGATATTTATAAAAGGATTCTCCAATATTGGTTGTCCAATCACTGCCCTCAGAAGAAGGGAGATAAATTCATGTGGACACAAGAATGTGAAGAAAGATTTCAATCCCTGAAACACCTTCTGACCCATGCACCCATGCTGAAGATCGTTGATCCCGAAAACGACTTCCTTGTGTGCACAGATGCCTATAAGGAAGGGCTCGGAGGAGTCCTTATGCAAGGAGGAAGTGTAGTCTACTATGAATCCCAAAAATTGAATGAGCACGAAGTCAACTATGTGACCCATGATCTAGAGTTGACCGCCATAGTGCACACCTTAAAAATGTGGAGACATTACCTCCTGGGAAGGAAATTTGTACTTATGACAGACCACTGTGGATTGCGATATCTGTTTGACCAACCAAAGCTCAATGCCAAACAAGCTAGGTGGATGGTCAATTCCCTTAGTGAGTTTGATTTTGAAATCAAAGGTGTTAAAGGAAAGGAAAATAAGGTGGTCGATTCCCTTAGTAGAAGCATGAAAACAATTCACCTAGCAGCGGTGATCACCTGCAAGACGAATGTCAAAGAAAGAGTCAGGAATGCACAAGAAACCGACACATTCTTCCAAACCGTGACCTCGTACCTGGAGCAAGAACCCATAGGAATAAAGTATGAAGGCTACCAAATCATAGATGGAGGTCTACAAACTTACAAAAACAGATTGTATATTCCAAATTGTGATGACTTGAAGAGGTTCATAATGGATGAACTACATAAAATACCATATACTAGTCACCCAAGATATCAAAAGATGATCACGGCCACTAGGAAACAATTATATTGGCCTAGGTTAAAGAAATACATAGCTAACTATTTAGCTAAGTGCCTAGAATGCCAATAGGTTAAAGCAGAACACCGACACCCAGCAGGATTATTACAACCTCTACCAATCTCAGAATGGAAGTGGGAAACCATTTCAATGGACTTCATCACCGGATTACCAACATCGACCAAACAAAATGACGCCATCATGGTAGTGGTGGATAAATTGAGCAAGTCCACCCATTTTATCCCTGTCAAATCAACTTGCAAGGCAATAGATATCACCAGCATATTCATGAAGGAGATATTCAGACTACACGGTATGCCTAAAGAGATCGTGTCTGACAGAGACACGAAATTTACTTCCAACTTTTGGAAATCCTTTATGGTTGGTCTGGAGACCAAATTACTATTTAGAACAGCCTATCATCCTCAAACCGATGGACAGATGGAAAGAGTGAACCAAATATTGGAAGACATGCTAAGAATGCATGTAATGCATCATCCCAAGAAGTGGGAAGATTACCTGCCACTGGTGGAATTCGCCTACAACAACGGCTACCAAGAATCCCTGAAGACAAGTCCCTTCGAAGTCCTCTATGGTAGACCATGCAACACTCCAATCAGTTGGAGTAATCTCATAAACATAATTTCTATTGGACTTGACATGCTAAAAGAAATGGAACAACAAGTGATTCAAATAAAACAGAATCTGAAGGTCGCTCAGAACAGACAGAAAAGTTACGCCAACCGAAAAAGAACTCCAAGAGAATTCAAGATGGGAGACCACGTATATCTCAGAGTTAGGCCCCAGAAGAGTTCCCTGAGGATGGGAGTTTGTGCCAAGTTGGCACCTCGGTATTTTGGACCCTTTGAAGTTATAGATAGAGTGGGACCTGTATCCTATAGGCTGGCACTTCCTCCCATAGTAAAAGCACATAATGTTTTCCATGTTTCATTATTGAAGAAATATGTACTTTATTCTAATCATATAATTGACTGGTCTATGATCTAGGTGGAACCGGAGAGAGAATTCCTTCCAGAACCTCAATGCATACTAGACAAAAAGGAAACCCCACTCAGGAACCGAACCATTGCACAGGTCAAGGTGCAGTGGAAACATTTTGGCCCAAATGAGGCTACCTGGGAAATGGAAGATGCCATGAAACAGGCATATCCGATTTTGTTTAATTCTGTACATACATGTCATATTGATAGATAGAACATCGAGGACGATGTTCCTTTAAGGGGGAGGGAATTGTAACACACTGTTTCCCCCAGTCTGTAAAAATAACTATATTGGCCAAGAACTATGGCAAACTTAAAGACGTGGATGTTTGATTTGACGGACCTTTTTATAAAAGGTCGATGAATGTAAAGTATGTTATGAATATGTGTTGCATGGCTGCTAGGAGGGGGGATGTGCTAAAAGAGACCATGATGGCTAATGAGATGTGGTGGAAGGGACCTGGAATGGTTGCGTTAACTTCCACTGAGCCAGTACCGTACTGGTTTTACTTGCTCAAAGACCAAAGAAACTCTCTGACCCCAGAATGGATTTCCCATCAGATTGGTAGGTGGGGAGGCTCCTTAAGAGTTAATGAGGGGATGGGGGTGAACCTCCCATCCTTAATAGCTCCCAGACCTGACCACAGATGGGGAAATTCGTGCCACACGCAATCTTGCAGAGGAAAAAGGCAAGAGAGGAAGTGTGGTAAGGGGAGAAGAGAGAACACGCACGATAGGGATCGTGGGGAAGAACTGGAGAAACTCTGGAAACATAGGGAGTTCTGAACAGAGGAGAAGGAGAGTAACCTTCATCCTTGACTTCCGTTGAGCTGGAAGTAGAAAACTGAATCTCCAAGCATCGTGGTCTAGCTCAGGGGTGGCTAGTGGTAAATCCATCTGGATTCACTGAGCCTATGATTGGGTGGAAACGAGCACCCCTCTCAGCAGTCGCTTCATGTCTGGTGTTTTCTGATAAGTGTTATGTCTTGTATTTTAAATTGCATATCCCAAATGCATGCTCATGTTTTATACGCTCATAAATGGTTTCTGTATAGAAGTGTTTGCCTTGTGTTTTGATTTGAGGTAATGGATGCATGCTTATACTATTATAATCATAATTGGTTATGTAGAGAATGAGTAAGTTCAGAATATGAGTTTGTTTCCCTTAAGAACCGTCCCATCTACTTGATTCGCACTATGCCCTGGTGTAATTTCCTGAAGGAACCCCCTCCTGGGAAGTTTCCAGAGTGAGTCCCTTGAAAGGACTACCATGATAGTAAACCCGCAAGTTTACTTTACCCTTACCACAGAATTTATAGCTCGGCGACTCAGTAAGGATTTTTAGTCAGGTCACCAAGCCTAGGGATAATTTACCCAAGAACCCTCTGAAGGATCTATCAGAGCTCTATTGCCCGTCGACCTTATCCTTTGCATAGGCAAGAGAGTGGATTTGGAAACTTCCTGAAAGTCCCGAAGTATTCAGAGCCATCCATTGGCACAGGACACATGGCAGCCAGGTAGCATTTCGCTGACCCGCGACCTGGAGTGGTCAAAAGGTAGGATTGCACGATCTCACGATTTGTGAAATCACGACATGATCGTGGTCATTGATAAAGGAGTGATCTGGACCATCAGTTTAGTATGAATAGATTTCATCATTTCATCATTTCGACACCCGGGAAACCAATGGGTGATACCCCTCATCTTCTCAAGTTGCGAAGTCCCGGTATGCAAAACGTCGATTTAGTTTAGTGTGAGTAGGTTTTGTCATTTCGGTGTTTTGGAACCCGGGAAACCAAAGGGAAATACCCCTCGTCTTCACAAGTCGCAAAGTCTCGGTATGCGAAACTCCGAATCAGTTTAGTATGAATAGATTTCGTCATTTTGGTGTTTCGGCACCCAGGAAACCAAAGGGTGATACCCCTCGTCTTCGCAAGCCGCGAAGTCCCGGTATGCGAAACTCCAATTCAGTTTTGTGTGAGTAGGTTTCAAAATTTTGGTGTTTCGGCACCCGGGAAACCAAAGGGCGATATCCCTCATCTTCGCAAGTCACGAAGTCCCGGTCTATGAAACTCTGAATCAGTTTGGTGTGAATAGGTTTTGGCATTTCAGCATTTCGGCACCCAGGGAAACCAAAGGGCAAGACCCCTCGTCTTCGCCAGTCACGAAATCCCAGTACGCGAAACCCCTACGTGATCAAAGGATGAGCCCTAGGTCACAGGATAGGGTCGCATGGTAGAAAAGAGGAGTCCTGAAAGGATCTAGACCGTCCATCGGGGGAGACACGTGGTGAGCGGTTAGAGTTCAGGGAAAGCTCTGAAATCCCGTGAGTCGTTGGATCTCATACAAGAACTCGCGTATCAGGTTTCGGGGTTCAAAGAGTTGAAATACTCAACTCTCTTGCATTTCAAACTCCCGGTTACCGAAATCCCGATACGGCCAAGACCGTCGGATCAGGGGGAGATTCGTAGTGGTTGATCTCAACGAAGGTACAATTTTGGGTTTCAGGGTTTGAAGATTCGAAGGACTTGACTCTTGAGCATCGCTGAGTCACGAATTGTGAAAGGCACCTCTTGGCTTGGCCTGGGGTCATAACCGATGATCACATGGAGGTGAAGCCCGTGCTTGGTGCTTGAGTTGTACACAACGATTTTTCAATGAAAGAACCGGTGAATTGGTTTAGTGAAGGTTCCGACAGGAAGAGCTAGCCTGCACTAGGACCTCATAGGAACTTAGGGATTCTGTCCCTCGAGAAAAAGGAGGAAAAGGAGAAAAATCTATTAGGCTGTGGTGGTATGTTACAATTACCAACCTCCGTCTAACTTTCTTGGGTTTCCAGGCCTGTGTCACCTTCTATTTTGGTTGTTCCTTCAACCACAATCTCTCCCTTTGTGTGTTATCCTTCCTTTCACTAAAAAATGTTTTTTATTTTCCCGTCTGCTCAGGGGAAACCACTTCCCTATTAGTCTATGTTACAACTCCCCCTAATGGCCTTCCGAGTTTCTCGCACCCGGAAGATGTTGACAATTATGCTCTGAAGGCTCTCCACTCACACCATATGATAATACATTCTAGTATATGTTTCGACCAAAGCCCTACTCACTTGATCAGAAAGCCTTTTGAGGAGATAGTAAAGGCCCAGTCGGTGCCTTGTCTGAGGTAATGAAATCCTTCATGTAGTGGTTTCCACCTTTTTGGATATTTAGTGCCTCGTCTGTATAGAAGGGATGTTCATATTGTCGGGACACCTCGTCTGCAGTGCCCCGAGAGACTCTGACTCCATATGCCATCCTGAGGAGAACGATCAATAGTTTGGAAGTAAGCCAGCTCAAGGATCTGTTCAGAAAACAAAAAAAGAAACTACCACCTAGAAACCCACTTATACAAAACATTTATCATCCAATAAATGTGCCATAAATCTTCACTCTACAATCACAGTGGTTACACCGCTAATACTATCCTCCAAACCTTGCGATCACAATGGATACACCGCTAATACTAGTCGCCAAACCTTCTCCAAAGGTTGCAAAAAAACAGATCTAAAAATAGTAAAACTCCATTAAACCTACCAGAAACTAATTTAAACAATACTATATAAGGTGTCTTGCCAATAAAAACTTCCTACCAGTTTCTAAAATTAATGTTCCTCCAATTGAAAACTTTTAAAACCAAGTTTCTTGTGCTACTAAAAAAGGTAACCCCCCTCATCTTACCCCTCAGACATATTCTTCACCAGTTTAAGTAGCAAATATTTACCATGCATGGCATAGTGTGCATTGATTTTAGAGGGTTTGCATATTTAATGTGGGTTGCTTGAAAATTCAAAACAATCCTTTCTAAATGTAATAAGGAAGAGCACATATGAGAGGATCCTCATAAAGGATTAGTATATTTAAGAGGTTATATGAATGGTAATATATACTCTTATATGGTGTGTGAGTAGTTCAATATTTATGTTGATTCTCATGGTGGAGATACTTTATGAGTTTTCACACTATGTAATGGTGATGTATTCAAGTCTCATGGTGGTGTATTCAAGTTCATGTTGAAGTTAATAAAAGTCCAAGTTGAAGTTGAAATCCAAGAGTCATGAAGATTTTTGGAACGGGGGAAGACCTAGGGTTCCACGCTCAAGAGCGCACCAACAAAGCCCTAACTACCGGCCCTTTCGGCAACACCTGCAAAGCAGATGAAGTCTCACCCGAGGTAGAGGAAGGGGTGGTTGCAGGACTCAGGTGTATGCAACCTTAGCTGGGACACAGATATATGATTAGCTTGCTTACAACACATATAGCATCAGTTATTTCCTAACATACATTCATTAATACACTTCGCAGAAAGCACAGAGCACCGCAGTAATTACCTAGATATAGAACTTAGCAATGATAATCAGGTTATACTCAATATATTAAGCACTTAGCATCTTATGTATCATATCTATAATGCATTCATATCTCATAAGCACAAAGAATCAATAGATCTATCTAAACATATTAGAGCACTTAGCAAGAGAGAGACAAACACATCAACACAGTACACAGAGTTACCATGGTTCACCCCCACCCTAGGTCTACGTCCACAAAGTCTTATTTATATTATCTTGGTCAAGCAGTTACGACACTAAGCCTCCAAGATCCTACCCTGCATAGGACAAGAGATCTGCGCAGCTCGCAAGATAATCTTTCCCCGAGTAGATCCAAGCACTAAGCCTTCTCACACTCTGGCACTCAACACTTATTACAGCATGCACAGAGCTCTTATAGTCACACAGACTTTTGATCACATAGATCCAACTTATGCACTAAGCCATCGACTAGACAGGGCCCCTTTCTTACATGGCCTAGACCTCTATTTATACATAGAAAAAGGCCTAAGCAAGGGCCGACATCCCTTTCCTTTTATAATATTCCCAAAAAGGTTCAACAAAAAGTGGTGAGATCACGTGATCTCCACTTCTCTATGTGCTCCATCATCGACAGGCAGTCGAAGTACCAAACGGTCAACTATGATCGAGTATTCCTCGAAACTTGGTCGAGGGCCTACAGGCCCCCAACACTCACCTATGACTTTCCTCGAGTCACTCTTCTATGGGTAACTCTACCTCGAAGGCCTCGATCCTCGCTCGAGCTGCTTTGACCTGTTGCTTTGCTAGTGCTTCTTGATCGGAAAACTCCTGAATGAGTGTGTTACTAACTGGTCCTTATAAGTGCTGCTCTGTTGTGTTCATGACCTGTTCCAAGTCTGTCCCTTGGCTCTCAATATCTAAGAATAGTTGACATGCCCTATCCTACAAAGGTTGAAGTTGTTGCGTCACTTCCATGACCTTTCTCTGGATCATATGAATCTGTTGTTGCACGACGCGTTGTTCGTGGGACCTCTTCATTTTCTCTATGGTTGGTAGGGCCTTTATTTGTACCTGTAACTTCTCAGCTTGGTACTTTGCCTCCTAGAGATGTGACTCCAATTTATGAAATTCAGGGTTCTCGGATAGGTTCTCATGTATCTGCACACTTCTACTACTTAATTGCTTACATTCTTCAGTGAGTGCCTTAATCCTTTCTACTGTACTTCGGGCATTCGCTTCTCGTTGGTCACGTTCTTCTTGTGGAGTACTCGGTATAGCTTGGAGATCTAGTTCTACTACTCTTTGTTGCAATTGTTGAATGACTTCAGCAAGCTTCATTACTTGGCGTTCTATGGGTTCTTCTGCCTTCTGTTCTAAGCCAGTCACAGAGAAAAATGCTCCGTTGACTGCTTCTTCGATCCCGATCTACTTTGCGAGAAGTTGCTCCTTCTCCTTTTGGATCTTTGCGCATTCTTTATCAAACTTCTCTTGGATGGCCTCCTTCTCTTGCTGTGCATCTTGGCATTTCTCTATGATTTCCTCATGTGCGTTCTTTAGGGCCTGGGTGGCCTACGTTGTTACTTCTTCTCCTTTCTGAAGGTGTACTTAGACTAGGTCGGCAATCCTGCGAAGTTGAACTGACTCGTCTCCTGCTTCGGGTGTTCCTTCTGGCATAGGTGTAGTGGAGACTATGCGGTTAGACTGGAGGGCTCGTTGTACTCCTTGGAGCTTGGCTTCAATTATGTCGTACATCATTTGTTGCTTGGCCTACTACTTTTCTATAATTTCTTGTATGGCTTCATTCAAAGTTGCAAGGAGAAAGTTGAAGTCATCGTGGTTGAGCGTGGTGTTCTTCTTGGTCACGATCGCTTTTGCTTTCTTCTTAACGAAAGAATTCGAAGGTGGCCCTTTTCTTTTCTTTAGAAATTTGACTTCGTCTTCTGGTTACTTTTCAACTTCTTCTAGGTCTTCATCGTTACCTTCTTCATCTAGTGTGATGGAAATTGTCCTTACAGAGCGGCTATCCACATATTGAACCTCTTCATTTTTCTTCGTCTCCTTTCTCTTCTTTGTCTTCTACATCTTACTGGGCCCAGGTGTGTCCTACGCAGCTTCTGGGATGCTGATATCTGAAATATCCGTTGGATCTGCTGCAACAAGGAGGTTCGTCGACCATTCCTTGGTGATCTCTTCAAGGTCTTCTTCTGTCAATTTATAATAGGACTGCAGCTGTTCCTGGTGCTCATCAGTGCATGGAGTCAGGTATATGAAGTGGCGGTCCACGTTGAACTTCATTAAGAGTCTGAATCTGTGGAGTGTGTTCGTAGTAATGCGAGGTGTGGCTTGTATCGTGGTCTTCAACTGGATGTAGTATCTGTGAAAGAGGGTATTCGACTGCCATTGCATGTTCTTATCTGTCATGTACCATAATGTACTGAAATTCGCAGCCAATGGTTCAAATGGTAGGGTTTCATCAAAAACGACATCCTCTGGCATATCCCATGCTATCAAGGCGATCAAGATGAGAAGCTAGTTGAAGTGGAACTCATATCCTTGGCATTGTGCTTCTCTACAATCCAATTTGAGTTGATCCACTAAGTACTTCGACCAGTTCATTTGGACTCCTTCTATGCATTTTCCTGTGAGATGAACTACAAACCCATATACTTGCATCGGTCTATTCTTGCGCACTAACTTTCCTGTGATCCTTTGACAGGTGAGGCGCACTGTGCCACTATCAATAGAGGTTACCTTGTAACCTCGCGCGCCTTTTTCAACATTTCCATGGGCCTCTTTAATCTTCTGTGAAAGAGCGCGATCCGCAATCTTTCCAGGGTAATATTCTTGTGGGTCAGGGCCTTGCATGCTCACCCCGATGATCTGATTGATCAGCACCAGATCAATCATTATACATCAATTCAACCAGATATATCCTCCATGGTAGATCGCCAATAGCAATTTTACGCAAGCGTTCACCTCCTGGTGCCTGCCAAAGTGTGGAATCTTCATTATATTAAGTAAGGTGGACTGTGTGAGGTTCATCTTCCATTGTTGAGGGATGATCTTGGAATTATTTCCCTTTGCCATTGTCAGATACTTGTGCGGGGCAAGCATATTGTAGGCTTTCTGGTCACCAAGGTTGAAGTCGCAAAACTTCAATGTTGCGAACTTGGTCTGCTCAGTGCGAACTGCGCGCACACCCTTCGGTAGGTACGCAGTGATCATAGGATAGTCATAATCTCGGGGCACACTATCATGGTTGATTTCACCTTTCAGAGGAGGTATGTAAGAGGGAAAGATGCTCGGGATCAGTTTGGCATTCGCGATGTCATCTCTATGTTTAGTGCGTTTCTCGGTGGTCTATCGGGATAGTCCAGCTCGAGTAGTGGATGGAGAAGTTGCTACTCCTCTTGACGACGAGGCTTGGACTCCGTTGGACATTCCTCTTTCTGACATAACTCTTTCGGTTCTTAAGCTAGCGAGTACTTCTCTCATTGATTCTTCTATTGCGCTAAGCTCGTCGGAAATGTAAGCTCAGGATCACTTTCTCAAGTTGTCAATGGGATGAAGGTACCATAATCGAGTAGAGAGCAAGGTGGCGTAGTCACTATTCCATAATGTGGGTATTCTATGAGCTCAAGTTCTCAATTGGCAAAAGTGTCTTTCGAGCATGGCGCGACGAAATAAGTAAGTAAAGTTGTAATGGTCTACTTGCAACGGATACGAGGGTCCATTATGTCATAGTCTAACAGTCAAGTAACAGGTCATAACTTTATTTCAAGCCATTTGGGCCATCAGCGGAATGGGCATATCATCTTCTAACGGCTATATTACTTCGACATGGAAAAGTGCCATATGTCATTGTTTTGCTATTCCGATGAAGCTCAAATTCTGCATGTTTTCCTTCTGTGGGGTTTCTTCTGGAACATTCTGTAATTTCTCCAACTTTGCTTTCTTCTTCATGAGTTTTCTACCCTTCTTCCTAGTGAGCTTCATCTTGGTCATCCTTTTTTCATTCTGATTCTTTTCTTCTCTTGGCATGGTAACTTCGCAGTGCTGAGATTCTTTCTTCAGATCCATGGGTATTACTTGTCCAACATATTTTCTGGTCCTCTGTGGTTCTTCTAGCGTTCTGTCAACTTCGTCATCCAAGTTCCTGGGGTCAAGAACCCTTGATCTGTTCTCCCGTTCTTCAATCAACTGCGCGATCCTTCTAGTCATGAAGTTTCTTAACTCATGTCTCTGTTGTTCTAGGTCCTTTTTTGCTTCCTGTTTTCTGGCTTGATATTTCTCAATCCAAGGTTTACCAAGTAACATAGTAAATGGGGCATTGTCCTCCATGAACTTAACAATCTCAAAATATTCTTCTGTCGAAGCTCCATGAGCATTCATAGATTTTTGAGTGAGCTTTCCACATAGGTTTACCATCTTTCCTTTGAATAACCCTATTCCTCCTAATGACGAGGTCATGTCAGGTTTTCTTATAGATTTCCAGGTTCCTTCTGTCATAATGTGCACATGTGTTTCTTCATCCAAAACATAGTCAATGTCGAAGTATCCTATTCTCACTTAGATCTGTTCTTTCTTCTTGAAGATCTCTGATATCCTAACATGTCGGTGGTCATTCAAGGTATCTCTCATCTGTAGCAATATATTTTTTTATTCTTTTTGGGTTTCTACTATAATCTTGGTCTCTTGATCTCCTACTTGCTCTATATTCAACTTTTCAAGCCTAGCAATCATTCTAGGGAAATCCAATACTTCATGGTCCATAGCCTTACAACAAAGACAATTGGGTCTTTGCCCAGGGAATTCCTTAGCAAGATGTTCATGCCTTCTGCAATTGTAACAAAGAGTTAATCCTCTCTTTCTCTTCAATGATCCCCAACTTTTCATGTATTGTGTGCTAGGATCATAATGGTTAGCCTGCAAAAATTTATTTCTAGAATCCTGCATCCATTGGTTAGTCCCAAAATTCTTTCTATGCGTAGGTATAACATATCTATCACTATACTTATCAGATCTATTGATATCAAACTTTCTTTCATCTATTAATTCCCTAGTTTTGAAGCTAGTACAGAATCTATCAAACATACCTAGATCCATGCTTTAGAAACAAAAAATTTCACTTATCTTACTTGTAGAGAGCACAAAGCTTCCATATCTAAGACTTTTAACTATTCTTACCTTTATCAAAGCACATAGCTTACAGATCTTACCTTTTTCTTGCAGATATGACCTCTTTCTTCGCAGATCTAACTTCTTTTTCTTCAGATCTTACCTCTCTTCTTCAGATCTGACCTTTCTTTCTTGTCACAAAGCTTCACAGGTCAAACAGAATATTGCGCACTAGGGAAACAGATCTACGCACAGAGCTTATTTCGTACAAAGCTTCTTCTTCTTCAGTTCCCAGCAATCACAATTCTAGGTCCCGGAAACGGAACCATTTGTTGGCACAGGGGCAGACCCAGGGTTCAATGCTCAAGAGGGCACCAACAAAGCCCTAACTACCAACCCTTTCGGAAACACCTACGAAGCAGATGAAGTCTCACCCGAGGTAGAGGCAGGGGTGGTTGCAGGACTCAGGTGTCTGCAAACTTAGTTGGGACATAGATCTGTGATTATATTGCTTACAGTGCACTTAGCATCAGTTATTTCCTAACATACATTCATTAATACACTTCACAGAAAGCACAGAGCACCGCAGTAATTACCCAGATCTAGCACTTAGCAATGATAATCAGTTTATACTCAATAGATTAATCACTTAACATATTATGTATCATATCTAGCATGCATTCATATCTCATAATCACAAAGCATCAATATATTTATCTAAACATATCAGAGCACTTAGCAAGAGAGAGACAAACACATCAGCACAGTACACAGAGTTATCGTGGTTCACCCCCATCCTGGGGCTACGTCCACAAAGTCTTCTTTATATTGTCTTGGTCAAGAAGTTATAGCACTAAGCCTCCAAGATCCTACCCCGCATAGGACAAGAGATCTGTGCAGCTCGCTAGATCCTCTTTCCCCGGGTAGATGCAAGCACTAAGCCTTCTCACACTCTAGCACTCAGCACACACAGAGCTCCTACAGTCACACAAACTTCAGATCACATAGATCCAACTTATGCACTAATCCATTGACTAGACAGGGCCCCTTTCTTACATGGCCTAGACCTCTATTTATACATAGAAAAAGGCCTAAAAAAGGGCCGACATCCCTTTCCCGTTACAATATTCCCAAAAAACCCAAAAAGGTTGCACAAAAAGTGGCGAGATCTTGTGATCTCCGCTTCGCTATGTGCTCCGTCATCGACAAGCAGTCGAAGTACCAAACGGTCAACTATGACCAGGTATTCCTCAAAACTTGGTCGAGGGCCAACAAAGAGTAAATTCATTGATGTATAATTGATTGCATGAAAAAGGGTGCATGATCGGTGTTACCTAACATCCAAGGCTCAAATTTATGGTGAGGCATTGCATAAGACTTTGTTGATAAGGTTCGAGTCTTGAGTCAAAGTTTAAGTCATGCCATTGGTGTGTCAATTAAGTTTTCCAAGCCAAGTTCATAGGTGTCTTGTTCGACCTTGATCAACTCCAGCAAGAAACATATTTGTGTAAGCATGTGATTGTAAATGAATGAAGGATATTGTAGGTGTCTTGTTGGATGGAGACGTCCCTCCTACAAGAACAATTTTATGCAGGTATTGTGTGGAAGATTCAGACGGAGAATTATGCAAGATGATAACAGAAAGAAGACTAATGAAGATTAAAAAATGATGTTGACTCCAAGACAAAATTAGATGACGGAGAAATGTGAAGCAACAAAAGAAGAAAGAAAGATAGTGAAGAAAGAAAACGAATGAATCAGTGGAAGAGAAGCAGTGAAAAAGGACGGAAGAATGCAATAGAAAAGAAGAAAAAGAACGAAGAAGGATGCAAAGAAAGGTAAATAAGTAGTACCGTCTTTTTTTTGAGATGCATAGAGAATGAGATCCCTAAGAAGTTTGAATATCTTCTTTGATAATGTTGTTTTGATGATGGTAATGAAGATGATATTGGTCATATGTTTGTATAAAGAAGTATGTTGTGTCTGAGTAAATGATGATGTAAGTCATGAAGAGGCATGTTTTATGTACCTCAGTCAATTTTGATGTAATCCATGAAGAGGAAAGTGTACCCCTATAATTTGTATGTTGAAGGTTTGTGGTTAGCTACAAACCACTTGATGTAAAGTGTTGTTTGTGGTAAGAAGAAACCACTTGTCAAAGCAAAGGAGGGTTCGTGATAAGCCAGAAATCACTTGTTGTAATGGTTGAGGGTAATCCACCAAAACCCATGATGTATGGGTAAGACAAAGCATACCCAATATGATGATTGATGTTGATGCAGGGGGATTTACAGGTTCAGGTATGAGATTTTTTATTCAAGAATTGTTGATGAACCATGTACATGAAAGAGTTTCCTATAGAACCGGAAGATACAGCGGTTGGCGACCCATGTATTTCGGTGGATGGTAACTTTTTTATATGGACTTAAACAAATATGTTTTTGTACTATGCAGGTACAAGAAGCATATTTAAGTTGTAAAATGAAGAAGACCAAATACAGAAGATGAAGACAAAGCATAATAACATGTTGAAGATTGGACCAATTCAAAGATCGGTTGAAGAGATCACAAGTATTCATTAAGGGGGAGTATGAAGAAATAATTCATACTTGTGATATATGAATAATGTCTAATGTATATGAGTGCATAATTGTAATGATGTAGACCATAAATAAAAGTCTATGTATGAGAGAAAGATGAGGATAAGGAGAGATATTAGGGATGAGGATATCATGGATTGAGTTGAGATATTTAAGGAGATATTGTGGAGATGGTTATGGATGTGATGTGATCTAATTAGCTAGTTAATACTTAGTAGTTATGGTCACCTATGGTTATATAAAGATATCATTTGTACAATAGAATGTACACGCAGGAATGTTATGATGTAATATATATTTTCCCCTTTGGAGGTTTCTTGAGTATAACTCCTGGTGTCCCTTGCTTCAATATATGTATGTATGTATTTTTTGTTGTCTATTAAATCCAACATCCTCCACTAGTATCTACCCAAGATTTGTGCCAAAACCATGATAAAATGACTCGAGGGAGGACACAAGAAATCAGTTGCAAGCAAAGATTTCTTGCATGTGAATCATAGTGAAAGCTATGATGGATATTTCCTCCAGGAGGGAGCAAATTATCTCAAAAACATGAGGAGATTCACTTGTTTTTACAAAGGAGAGGAGGTCCCCTCTCCATCAATAGTGGGACACTGCAACATCGACAAGATACTACGCATTTCAACCTAAGAAACTTCTTCACCATTTGGTTGTCGACTGGCTCCAGCACATCTCTGAGAAAATGGATTCACAGTGGTTGGCCTTATACATCAAAAAGGGATGGCGGTCGAGAGGAATGACTAAGTCATTATTCCATCCAGCAAACCACCACGAGAGTTAGAGTCATATGGTGAGAGTGGTGATCGAATCAAGTTCTTAGACAAAGGCCCCCATTCTAGGACTACATAGTGTATACCAACCAAGCCATCTTGAAGGGTCCATACTAAATGAGCTCAGTTTAATAAGTATATGCTTCTTCACAATCACACAAAAATATGTTCAACTCTTATGAAATTACATCAAGAATGGCCTAAAAGAATCGAGAAGAATTAGCAAAGGAAACAGTGGAGGATCCAAAAAAATCATTAATTCTAAATATTCTCTCTCACACTTCAAAAATTTCAATGTTTCTCTCTAAAATTTCTATCAATGTAATAGTCACACCCTTCTCTTTGCTTGGGGCGAGAAAGGAATTGAGGAGGGGGATATGTTGAGGGGCTAGTAGGCCCTGCCAACTAGACCCAACATTTGATCAAATGTAAGTCAGTCGACTATCTAAGTCAAGTATATGGGTGGGTCAAATAGCCAGTTGGGTCAACTGACCGAGGTAGTTAGGAAGTTGTAAGTGCCATGTAACTGAACACAAAAATATATATCTGACTATGTAATAGAGGGAAAAGGTTGTGTTGTACATAATAAGGTGCATATTGTTGGTTCTCTCACTACTTTGTATGTTTCCATATATGTCTATGTATATGTGTATATAGTATTGTATCATGTATGTTTCTCTACATGATGAACTGTTGTTAACACTCGCATACTTTCCCCTAGATTACAACAGTAATTTACAAGCAATAAATAACTAAGTATGAAATAAGGATAACTTATGATTTAATGCTAATTACAACCTCATATTCAAAATAAAATGAACATCCATTTGAAATAAAAAATCATAAGAATAAAGAAGAAATGCTACAAAATAATTTAAAAAGCATTCATAAATATTCTTTCAATATCCCAACACTATGCAAGTAAAGAAACATCTCCACAAACCATAAGTTGAACTAAACACTTGAGAAAAACTACCTCACAAAATGGCTTTGATATTGATATCTAGAAAGAAATTGCATACAATGCTAAAACCAAAAACCCTTTCTTTTCCTCTAGGATTACACTTATAGACTCAAAAAATAATCGTTACTTGATTCTTGGGAATGACTATCTCTTGACTCCTTTGGAAATTAAACTTATAGTTTCTTAAAGGAAATTACTTAAAATAAAACAAAGTCTTGAAATCAAAGAATGTTAAGTCCTTCCCCAAACCTTTTCTTGGACATAATAATCTCAAACTTCATATATGGAATAAGGTGTCATTGCACATGGGATTACTTGTTATTTTTTCCAACCTCATACATTATAATTTCATGTGATATCTAGTCCATTTTCTTATTTAGAGTATTCAAGAAATAATTGATAAGGGAAGTCTCCTTCAAAGGCGCTAAAATGAAATGCTTCAATCTGGATTGAGTCACAACATGTGTTTATTTAATAACTAATCACTCTAGTTTAATATTCTCCTCCAAAGATACAATTATTTGCTTACCTAAAGCAAATCAGCCAGTTCTCCAAAAGAAGAAAGGTCAGACCTTTTAATGATTAGGTCAATATCTTACCATAGTTTATGAAATTTGTTAAAAATTCCATCCACATATTTTCCCAACTTGATGCAAGAATGTTTCCAATTATTGAGGGACATCTCTTGAAGGTCCATCTCTCTATTACTGAACCTTAGAAGTTCTTGAGGGCAATCAATAAGTGTTTGTTGCATGATTGTTTGGCCAAGATAAAACCCAACTATACTCCATGTTGCTTTGTTTTATGTTCTACTACACCATTGCTAAGACGAAGTAAATCCAATGAATGTTGTTGCAAACATTATAATTTCCTATAGAACAATATTTGGGTTGTATTTGGTTCAGCATGAATCTCAAAGGCACAAGCTTTATATGCAATAAGATAATTCTACCTTGTGATAATTATTTGATTCTCTAAGAAATATATTCTCTTTTTCATTCGATCTAGTTCTCTAACCAAATCATGTACATGTGATTTGTTAGCATCTACAAAATCATTCATTGCTAAGGTTGTTGATAATGGATCATTTCGTATGTCATACCATACCACTACCTCTATTGTAACCACAATCTTAGAATCCACGTCAATCTTCTTTCTATAGTGAATTTGCCTCACAATCTTCCCTTTCTTCTTATTAAAATAAAATGGTTCCAAATTGACAATTGGCTCATCGGGATAACCTTAACATCCTATTTCCATGCATGTTGGAAAGTGCGCACTGGTGATTGATGGATGGGGAGGTGTGTTAGTATCATGACCAATGTTTGTGTTAGATGTTCCTTGTTTAAAAACTCATTTTCCATTAGCATCGAAAATTGATTTGTCCACTTCCTCCTTGTTCCTTAATTATTCTTATTTTCTAAGTCTCTCAATTTCATCTTCTTATTTCTTCTTATTCTCCTCATTTCATTTTTTGGTTTTTCCTCTCTTTCATATTCTAATTTAGCTATAGCTTCATCATGTTGTATTTTCTCCTAAGCTTCCAATTGGGCTTTATCTTCATCTTCTTTTTTCTTCCACTCAACTCATAATTTAGCCTTGGTTTCATCCTCTAACTTTTACCGAGATTGTGTAGCTTTATTAGCTTTCCTTTACTCTTCTGCAAGCTTTAGCATCAGGTTACTTTTTGTACACCTCCTCTTTTTTTCCTAGTTTCTTCTCTCATTTTTTCTTTTGTTGATGTATTATTTCCAACACGTGTTGATAGGACGTTTCCATTATTTTTACTTGTTCTTCCTCCCACTCCTCATGTGTATGGGCCATGTGCACTTGACTTGATTAGTGTGGTTTCATACCACTTTCTTTAAATCATGCCTTCTAAACCTCTCTCATTTGAAATTAAACTCAAGTATAGATTTAGCCTCCATTCATGCACAAGTAAAATTGTCTATCCCATAAATCCCAAGCTCTAATGGGTAAAAAGGTCACAAGACATTTTGATCTTTATTCAAGGAATCATTAAACTAGTGAAGAATAGTTTGTTGAGGTGTCTCTCATATAACTAGCCTGTCAAGAACAAGCCTTGGTAGAAGGTTTAGAGACTTGTTAGCTCCATAGATCCTTAGGTAAGTTTTGTCAATACTAATGTATTGGTATCTAATTGATCCAACAACTTTCATAGCCTCCTTAGTCAAACTAAAGGTTGGCTTGTAGAAATTAATGAAAATAATAGGACAATAAAATGTTCACAAATCCTAACAAATTTCCATTTATACTTATGTTCCCCTAAATATTGGTAGAGAATGTGCATGGGTATTTCAATGGGATTCCAATTCCATCTAAGTTCTATAAGGGGGTTAGTTGCACAAAGAATAAATGCAAAGTATGAAACCATTTAAAATGTGTGGGGGTTATCTTGAGAAGACTCCTTGTCTCTAGTCATTTCTTCTAACATTTTGACTGAAAAAATAGATCCTTGATTGAAGATAGATCCTTTTTTAACAATTTCATAGGTCAAAGGGACCTAGGCTTCTTTAAAGTGTGAAGCATCCTTTTCCCCAAATAATATGAAAATCATAGTAGTGGCATATATGAAAGGATATTGAAGGAGGTAAGTTGGATATATCTCAATGTCTCGATTTCTAAAGCGCCTATCTAAAATCCACCTTTTGCCCACTTCCTTTGCAAAATATTTGGTCTTACTAAATTCTACCAACCATTCAATTGTTAGTGCCACCTCTGGTCTCACAAATCTATAATAGTATTCTATGTTCTTAGCTTGGAAATAGGCAATGCAACTCCCAACCTCATTAAATATTGTTTTGTTATTCAAGTTTACATGATCCACAATCCATTTGGTCCTTTCAACACAAGGCGTGATGGCTATCCTGGCTACTACATTGTGTAAATGTGACCTTCGAATATTTGCATAAGCATATAAGTCTGGATCATCCTCATCCAAAAATAACCTAAATGATATAGGGTAAGATTCATCTTTAAATACTCTAAATGTATTTCCCCCCACTCAAGGCTATGTTTTACCCTATATAACTAGAGGTATCAGTATAGTTTATTTTTTTAAGATCCTTGTGTTCTTCTATCACAATTTTTTTTTCTATCATGGCTTCCTTTTGTCCAAAGCAAGGGGATTAAGAAATGTCAATCAATTAATATTTTTTAATTAGAAATAATCAAATAATAACCCTTGTGTTTCTTGAAGTGTTTTCATATAGTAGCTACAATTCGAAGGAAAATCACTTTTAAGGTTAAGATTTTAGGTTAATGGGAACCATTTGAGCTTGAAGGTAAATGTATGCAAGATCGTGCAAGTTTTACAAGTTCAAAAAAGGATAACATTCATTAGCTTAATATTTCCTTCGAAAGCTCAGTCACAAGAAAAAAATTCCCAGACCCTTAGAGGATTTAAATTGAATTCAAAAATATACAAATACGAATGGATTCATTCCAAAGATCAGAAACCTATATTTTAAATTAGTCAAAAACATTTGCTAAAGATATTAAAATTAGAAGTTAAGGACTTACTCGATAATTGCAGTTCACGCACTAGTGGTCATGAAGCTACCAGACTTGGCGAATTTGGTAATCCTTGTTCTATGATATCAAGGTGACCAAACATATGAGAACTTTGATTTTCTCCATAGCAAGAAAATTAATACATCTAATGTAAGGTGTTAGCTTGATATAATTGGTCATGAACTGATGCAATGATAGCACATTGAAGTGGAGGTCCTTTTGAATTGGATACATAATATTTTGGGTAATTTCAAGAAGAGATTTGAATTGAATTCACACAATCCTGCCATGTGATGGCAATTTTTGGTTTTCTTCAAGGATCATTTGATATTTGGTGGTGAATTTTGAAAGTTCCCTAAAGGTCATTTCAGAGAATTTGAAATGTTATTAGTCAAATGGTGACTGAAGAATATTGGGATGAGTCAAAAGTTTAACATTCGAAACTCCACTATGGATTTGTGTGTATAATGAAAGTTCGAAGTTTAGAAAGGTCCTAAGGGATCCCAAAACATCTGTATCTTTGGGGGTGAACTTTTGAAGAGTCTCGATGATTTCAAGGATGTTTAAAAATTTAAAGATTGTAAACACTCCAAAACATTCCTTTAACTTCGACACTAAAAGCATAGGAAAACAATAATGAAGCCTTGAATATTTAAAAGTTTGAACATTGTATTCTCTTTGAAACCATATGCAAGAACTTTTCAGGGAAGACTCACAAACGTCTTCAGAGGTTTTGGGAATATTTGAAAGTTTAAAGTTTAGTAAAATCTTGAAAGCATCCAAAAGATAGAAAGTTTGACAAAGAATTTCAAAAGAATATTAATGAGACCTTGAAGGCTTCGAGGAAATTGAAATTTTGATGTTTTATCTCACCCAAAAACTAGGATCATGTTGCTTTTGGCAATGCAGTTGTGAAAGTCCCTTAAGGATTTTAGGGATGCTTAAGATTTCGAGATTATTAATGCCCCAAAGACATTGAGCTCTTTACAAGTATCTCTTTTGAAACAAACCCAAAATATCTTAACAAAAGTGGTTTGAATGTGAAATATAAAATCCTCCAATGTTTTCATGGTCTTTTCAATGTTGGGACTTTCAAAAATCCCTAAAGTCTTTCAGAAAAGTAAATATTGGAAAGTGCATGAAGGACTTTTCGAAAGGGCCAAAAACAAACATTATGAAAGGGTAGAATAATGTAAAGGAGAATGTTTAGAAGGAACTTTAAGCTCTTTCTCAAAAATGAACCTTCAAAAAGCCTCAAAGAGTTTCAAGGAAGCATGAAAGTTTATTTCCAAAAGAAGCCCAAAAAATAAGGCATGAGTTTAGAAGATCATAACTAAAGAACAAAAAATTTCCTTGGTGATCTTCTCAAACTAAAAGGAAGAAATCATGTAGGAATCCAACATTCAAAATTATAGGCCAAACTCTAAGAGATTAAACCAATCAAAGCATAACTTGCCAAACATCATAAGCTTGGAAGGAGGGGTGCCCAAAATTATAGAATTTTTTAGGATGTTACTGATGGCTCAACACATTGATAGGGAAATCACATGAATAGCGTATAATATTTTAAAAACTTATTGGAGCATGATTTTTTTAGTAATAGCATTGTTATTAGTGTAGTACTATAAAATGGTGTGTCGGCCTTGTTGTTGCACATAGGAAATTATAGTGCATTATGTACAATTCATTTAGTTAAAATGGGGCCACTAGGTCATTTAACACATTTTTAAGAAGAAGAAAAAATAAGTTCAATATTTAATGAATATTACAAATGATAACTTAGTGTAGATTGTTTATTTTATAGATATAACTACTTAATGAGATTTGTATGTGAAATGGGGATAGCCACAGTAGAAATAGGTTGTCCCATATAACTTTTTGCATATATGGGAGGCTCGAGAGAGGGAGAGAGATATGTTCTCTCATCCTATTACACCTTAGATTTGTGTCATTTTGAGGGACATTGGTCTCCTTAAGTTTTATGAGGAAGATAACTCCCTTAAGGGGGACACGGACTTATTGATGTAGTTGTTTTTTCACTAAGATCATGGTGGTTTTGCCTTTAGGGTTGGTCCTAATATATGCTACCATCCCACAAAGAAGGATATTTATTTTATCACCAATCTATC
>ML782962.1:228740-254337 GCA_009831015.1 Picea engelmannii | reverse complement strand
TTTTGCATGTGTGTAGCCATATGTCACTGTAGACATCATAGACCTTGGTGACTTCCAAGTTTCTAAGGGTCAACTAAGATTTCATTATTTCAAAGTAGAGGATGTTAGGTGTTTATGCATGATCATCATAGCATTAGCACACCATACCTCGAATGGGAAGAACATTGGTTTCCCTTTGATGTATTATACAGATATTTTATTTCATAGGTCGAGATTAATCAAGTGGTCTACCATTATTTTACGACAGTTTTGTATTTATTTCGATCATCGTCATAGCATGTTTGATGGGAGACACATCTTCCCATTCACTTCAAATCTATTTACTTTATGTTTTGAGAGGTTTTCAATCACTTGGTCCACTTTTGGTTGACTCCCTCCTAGGTCCATGGTTGATGTGTGAATGCATATGTGAGGGTAGATATTTCCTAAGAGGGACCAGTTAGAGTACCCTTTTAGGCTAGTGAGGTTAGAGTTTTTCACTCTATTAGCTAATGAGGAAAATCATGTCCTTGATCTTGTATACTATACATATGCAAGGACCCTGGATGGGGTGACACATGCCAACCCCATGTTACATGGCATTCAGGTGATGAGTGCAGTTAAATCATCCAACCACCATCCTCCCCCTTTGTCTTTTCATCATGTTTAACATTCAAACCAGGAGGGCGCTAGTGCACTGGGACAACCAGGAGTGATTAATGGCACACATTTTTCACCAGTCTTGGCTCTCTGAAGCAAGTATGCAGCAGTATGGCGACCTCACCTCAAAATTCATGGTGCCTCTCTTTGTCATTTCATTGGTTTTCCTGATGGTAAGAATTTGGTGTGGTTATTTGATCCCCGCCTTCACATATGTCTCTTCATTCCCCACCTGCAATCTACTCTCATTGGAGATGAACCTCTATTGATTTTCCCTCCATATTGGTGCATGTATCCAAGTTTTTTTTCACTTCTTCCCCCTGTTGTGTCTACATCATGCCTCGCGAAAAGGGTAAGCCCAAATGCAGGTTGACCTACTAGAGTATTATAGTCCAGCACCGACGTGCAGGCCCACCCTCGGACTTCTTTGTACCTATTATCCCTTTCATCAGCCCTGATGGCCCTCCCTACTCTGATCAGAACTGGCACGAAGATGATTTTCCTCAAACTCCCAACCCTGTGCTAATTCCTTGTGGTTGTCCAATGGAGGAGGAAATTCCTCCGAATTGGATGGAGGACATCAAGGAATAGGCCGAACCAACCGGATACACCTTCCCTTCAGTTCATCCTGATATTTCTATGGGTGGTTGTGTGGTGGAGGAGGAAATCCCCCCACAGTGGCGGGACGATTCCATTCAAGGAACAACTCCAAATTTCATAGGAACGCTCATTGAAGCCACTGGATTCGATTTGGAGGACCACCTAGCAAAGGAGGAGACTTAGTTGAATTTTCTTGAGGGAGAAACAATGCATCCATCTTTGGCAGGAAATGTCATGAGGTTCGAGCCAGACATGCCCAGCCCTTGTAGATTTCTGGAGGACCATTTGCAACTGATCTTCGAGATGAAAGAAGAGATGGAAGACTGGCTTCAAAGCCAGTGTTCCCTCATCCATCATCTGGTTATGTTGTTTGACTCCTTGTCAAACGAGCCTGCAAATATTTGATGGCCAACTTGCTTCCAGTCATTTTCCTTCACTTTCCGCCTTGATGGAAGTCCAGGTTCACCAAAATTTTAGCTTTTTACTGTCATATTTTTAGGTTCTAGCTTTTTATTGCTATATTTTAGCAAGACTCTAGTTATAGTTGATTATCCTAACCATAAAATCTATCGGTCACATGTTCTGGTTTCCATGCATGTGGCAGAACAGGTGGCAGGTTTTGAATTGTGTAATGACATGTATCACTTTTACATCTTTTTGAGGTAATAAAAACTTTTTTATTTACAAAAAAATATATGCATATGCAAGGATGGGCTAGAAAGTATGTTCAAATATCCTATTTAGTCAGGCCAAGATAACGAGCAAGAGAGGTGATATTATCATTATATTTTGAAAAATATAATTGCATTTTTTTTGTCTTATTTAATGTACATGTAATTGATAATAAGATTTTGTTTAAATTGCATACTATTTGGTGAGGGGCCTCCCCATCCTAATGTAGATATGGTTAAGGTTGATGGGTCAACTCAAGTGTAAATACCTAGCATACCATAGATACCAGATCACAAATTTCATCAATTAGTGATGGATCAGTTATGTGCACTAATGGCTCACTCTGATGTGGTGCTAGTATGACCTTGAGTGATCATGCAGGACCCTAATATTATAGAGACAAATGAAATCATTCCCTATGATATGAAATTATTGATGCATCATATTTTTGGTGTGCTTAACCAACTCTAAAGGTTAAATGCTTTTCATTCTTCTTCATCTATTTCATCTTTTGAGGATGCTAATCCTCCACCTCCTTCTCCTCGTGTGCCTCTAGCTTCTCCTCCTCCACCATCTCCTCCACCTTCTCCTCCCCCTCATCCTCCACCTACGCACTAGTTGCACCACCTACTTCTCCACCTACACCACATGCTACTCCACCTATTGCACCACATGTTGCACCACCTGCACCATCCACCAATACACCTAATGCACTTGTTGGGTAAATTAATTACCTTAGTAATTAAAGATTTCATACATTAACTATCAACATGGGGTTAAAATTATTGTGAGATTCCATGCATTGTAAGTGCAGAATACAAGTTATTATCTTGCGTTAGTTTTTCTAATATGCTTCTAAGAAAAGGAAATTGTAGCATCAGCCAACATAGAATCAAAAGCATGCAACTATGTCCTCTGTCTGGCAACCAATCAATCAAGGAATCAAATCTTACAGCTATTTACCTTGTTCAAATATGAAACCCAAACAATAAAAATTAATTAGAAATAATCCAACCAGGAATCAAAGCTATAGAGGCTATGTATTATGTTGAGTACATAAACATAGAATCAAAGAAATGGAAGCTATGTAACTTGTTGAACTCACACAAAAATAGCTTAATCACTCTTGGAAAATGTTTATGTACTTGAATCTTGATCATGCCACTGGGAACCTACTATCACAGGGTTATATCTTAGCATAATTTGGGCACATCCTCTTCCGATAAATCATAGCTCCTATTGTTGGAAATCTTTACTCAAACCATTCTATGAAATGAAAATAATCATTTCATAAATGAAAACACTCTTGCATAATTAAAACAAATCAAATTAAAACAAGATCTCATGAAATATGATTTATTCCGTCATAATTTGGACATGTGCTCTAATAGTCCTCATCATAGAATAGAGAAGGCACTCTCTTTTATACATGAACTTGATTGAAACCAAAATAAATGTATATATAATCAAACCCACTTGAGGATTTAATGAATCCAGGTGGTTACAACTGATTTCCAACATAGCAAATGGTTTCATCCTTTTTAAATCCCATCAATTTTAGGATGCCCTTGAATGTCAAATTCGAATTAGGAGATGTGGGTTATAACAACTTGATCAAAACACATCTCAAATGTCTTTTAATAGCATTTGACTTCTTAGATCCATGATACATCCAATGGAGATCTTCAAATCTTGTAGAGAATCAAATTTGCGCCCATATGTACCAACAAATTGCATTTTTTATCTTCAAACAATTAAACCTATAATTTGAATTAGACAACAAATGAATTGTAGCTACCCAAATTAAATTGAAACATATAAAAAATGTAGAATTACGGATTTATACAAGTGGGTTTTATAAAAATCCATCACCCACAATTAAAATCATAATTCATATTTTCATATATTTTTCCAAAGTGGCTACATGGTTGGTGGTGGTTGATTCTCGCATATGCAAAACATGGATCTATAGAAATTCCCAAGTTGAATCATTATTCAAAAGTAAATGCAAAATATGTTAATTCTTCCTAACGTTAATCATAATTCAACGAAATACTAACAAATGCAATGGAAAACACCATTGGCATAAATTTTGCATATGATCATTAAAATGAACTAATACGGGGTTATGGGTAAGCGAAGAAGAATTAAAAATAAATAAAAGTGAATGTAAAAGATGACAGTTTTACAACCTGACATCTCCCCCAAACTAAATTTGTTGCATTCCCTCATGCAACCTTGTACCTCTGTATTAACCAAGTTGTAAAGAAGCTTCTCCTTTTTTCCAATGCATTTACATATTCGTTGTTAACATTTTTCTATTTACCTTGAATAAATTTCTTTCTATGTGTCCATTTATGTTGGTATAAGTTGTCGTGAACCATCCTACAAACTGAAGTCTCATACTTAATAATTATCCATTATGTTAGGCAAGCATCAATTCACCATACTAAAAATAGTTCATCCATGTTACTTCATAAATATCATCTCATAACCACTTAGAGAACTTTACAGGTATTGTGTTCTACTTCAAGAGAGATCCATAGACAGCATACCTTCAAAAATAGCATCCTCAAATGATTTTTAGCAATTTTGGTGGATCTGCAGTAAACCTATTGGATTTGCAACAGATCTCCACACGGAGTTGCAACAGATTTGAAAATTTGTTATTTCATGCAAATGGTAATCCAGATTGAGGAGAATTTTGATGGGCATGCTTGACCCCACATAATTATTCTCTCCACTAAAATTCTTGAAGACCCAATTCATAGTTCTTGTTCTAATTTATTTCTTCGACTCACCCAAAATCATGATGACCCAGTTCACTTATTTTATGTTATAATAAATCATTATGCTACAGGTCTTCCGCGGCTAGTCCTATAGATAATTTCTCCAAAATTCCAAACTCGATTTTTGAGAAATTTTGTAAGTGTTTTTATCCCATAGTGATGCTTCCATCCACAAAAAATTAGAGATACCCATCTTACAGATCTCGAGTTAGAAGTACATCATTATCAAGATTATGAAAAGGTGATGGTCTTCCCCTCTCCCCCAAAATCAAGACTTTTTCTATTCACGGAAAAATAGCAAATGGAATTTTGGAAACCTCTTCAACCTTATGAAGAAGCAAAGGTGTTGTTGAGGACCTTATGAAGAAGCAAGGATTTCCATAGTAAGTGTTGGTGTTTCAGAATGAGGTGAATGCTTAGTTTGATATTTTGCTTTTAATAGTGACTCTAGAGGAGCAAAGAAACTCCTTTAACCCTTGTAACTCTCCACTAGGGGTGCCTCTAGGGAATCGGGGCTACAACTAATTTTTCATAGTATTTTATTATCCTTTTCTTCATTCTTTGATTCTTAAGTATATTGATTCTCACTCTCCAATGAGAAATCTTCAACCTTCCTACAAATAAACTTTTCAAGATTTCCAATAAGTAGTTGTTCAAAGGATTAATGATTCTCCTTGCGGACATGTTTGTAACCATACCTTGCAATATAGAGAAACATGTGGTAGTTTCTTAGATAGACTCATATGAATAGAAAGTGCTCAAATTGTCTCATAATAGGAACTAGAACATACTTGATACATGAAAATATTATGGTGGAATGTATAGCTGGGAGACCTTGTTACAAAATTCCCAAATATTATCGGAGCTCTATGAACAAGTTCATTATAGACCAACCAAATTCCAAGAACTCTTATTGTGCCAAGAATAGGTAGGTTTGCCATATCAAAAGCATGAAAATAGTCACTAACATTGTTTTCATCATCATTACTCCCACCTCTTAAATTCCATATAATGCATTTCCTATCTCGTTTGTGCCCTTAAAGGTGGCAACTACAATGATGCAAAAAAACCATCGGGAAATAGTTTATGATTGGAATGTAAACCTGGCCCATAAATCACTTTGAGGTGTCGCTGATCTTAATCTTGGGGAAGAAAATAAGAGACATTGATTGTTTGATACATGAAAATGTTGTTGAAATCAAAGCTTGACTTGTGATTATATTAGCAATAGTGGCTAGCACAAGAATTGGCCAGAATGCACCATCTGGAATTGAAGCATAGAATGCTCGTTCTACCATGCTTGGATTTTTTTTATGAGAAATGAAAATTAACCCATATATGCCAATAAAAGACATGGGAACATAAAAAATGTAAAGGCTATCTGGATAGATCTCATTGAGAAGTGACCCAAGTCATCAAACATTGCTTCAGCTCCTATTATGCACAACAAACAACCTCCAAGAGAAAACCATGCATGATCTAGATTACTCAATGTAATAGCCCCTATGTTATGTCATATAGGTACTTGAGAAATAGTAAGAGATATTTTTTTTTAAAGCATTCATAATCATCATCAGAGAAAGAGAATCATTGTAGTAACATACATCAGTAGTACACATTCTATTTCTTTCATCCTATTGCACAACTAGATTTAGATACTACTTTAAGCATGAAGGATATGCTACTTCACATAAGATGACATACAGACTACCCACCCAACCTATATTGTAAGGTTAGGACTTCCAAGACACATAATCAACACTCAAGTCTAGGATTTGTCCGATTGATCTTGACCATTTAAAGTCTTAAGACTGGCAATTGTTCTGATAAACAAGGAAGTATCTAATTCCCATATCTTATCTATTTCAAAGTTCACTATAAATCTCAACATTCCTTTCTGCAAATTCTTCAATAACACAGAGAATCTGGTATCTCAGTCAGCACCTCATAACACTAGGTATTATATTACAAAATGACTCATCACATTACTAATTAAAGGTCAGGAAGAATTTCAATATAATCGTGACAGAAACTTAACAGTAAAAACAGAGTCCCTTAATATCCATCTATCATTTGTGACAGTTTCAAATTACTTAAGTTTTCCTCAACGTGTGACACCCTACAGGGTACAACCAAGTATATAGGTATCTGATCTACATCACAATTTAAGAAGGAAAAATAACAACAGAGAAAGACTCTCAGCACAAGGTAGAAACCATAGGCCTACTCTATACTTTTGTGAACCACAAAAACTGTGAAGAAAATAAACTTATAGTCGAAGGAAAGTTTGTTCCAGATTTAGATAAACGTTTTTTCAAGGAACTTGAAGTTCCTCTTCTGGGTGTCACAGTGCAACACATCTAGAGCCAACTCTCGAACTGCGTAGATAGGCTCCTTGAGAGACCAAATAAAAAGAACAACACCCGGTATTTATAGAGAACCTCTCAGGTTGGGCCTAGGTCTTAACTTTCAAAAGGGAGAAGCTCAGGAGAGACAGTGAAAATTAAACAGAGGAGGTGCAAAGCAAGCACTCAACAATCAGAGACCAGAGATCAAGATGAAATGCTATCGAGCTCCAAAGTTCAAATTTTAAGGGAAAAGCTCAGGAGGAATAATGGGCACAGGTTCAAGAGAGGAAAAATAAGAGCTTGACATCCCTTCGAAGAAAATCAGTGGAAGGGATTTGATCATGAGGAGATCAGAATCCCCACAATCATCCAAGAAAAAAAAATATGTGCACTTGTTAAGACCTTGAGACCTTCGGGCTTCGTTGTTTTGGAAAATATGATTTATTTACCCTTAGAGTGCCCTGAAGTCTGAAGTTACAAAGTGATGTACACTGTAGATCACTAAGTGATTTCTAGTCATTGATTCTACGGGAGAAGGCTACGGTAGTCGTCAGATATGGAAGTTGAAGAGGAGGACCATCGAATCAACATCCAATTGAGTCCCAACCGTAGGATCTCAGTTAGGGTACATCAATGACGGGGAACCATTGCGGGATCAAAGGGTTGAGTTAACGATCGCACAAGTTTCGATTCCATAATCCACACAAGTTGTCGATTGTCACTTACAAATGGTTCAACGGTTGGCATTGATCCCACTATCAACAAGCGGTTTCTATTGCGGAAATTGGGAAGTGGTTTAAACATCATGCTAGTCGAGACTCTGGAATCCTTACTAGCCATCCATCTTCATGATCGATTTAATCACAACCGTCAAATTAAACCATTAATTAGCACTCAAGGAGTTGATTCGAGGTCATATCTCTCGGTCGTATGAAGGAAGGACAGAGGCCCTTCGGGCTAGATGACAAGGACAGGGTTCAATGCTCTATGTTAAGCTATGGTAAAGGGGAAAGGTTATATGTGGAAAAATCAGATAGCTAAAGGTTAGGGAACTCCCTAAGTCCTGAAGTCCAAAGTAAATCCTTACCATCCAATAGTGGGTACACATGTTCATAGATCAAAGTATTCATAACTCTATCATTCGGGAGATGGTGGTTGAAGGTTGTGAAGGTGTGGAGGGTTATAAACTCTTGGAGTTCTGAAGTTAATCCTAACCATTGTTGTCAATAAAATCCAAGACAGTCAGATCTGTGGTTTCGAGCTTCACAAATTCGAATGGAACGAGAGTTGCAACAGCTCAACCCTTCGAATCCCAGAGCCCTGGAGTTTCTTAAGGTCGTAGATCTGAGTGGGATGTGGGAACCGTTGATCCCTTAGTCATTCAAAATTTGGCCCTTCACCAAGTTTTAGAGGTAACTGTTAAGGATTATGAAGACCACAAAGTTCTGAAATTTTGGAGTAAAAGAGATATATAGATCTAGCGAACAAAATGGATCGTATATTTTCAAGTCTTAGTCCTTCAAAGTTTTCAACAGTTCGGCACTACGAAGGAAAGAAGTTGTTGTTTTCAAAAGGTTATAAACTCTCAGAGTTCCAAACATCGGAGTAGACAACAGTCATTGATTTTTAGGAGGCGTGTAAGTCGTTAGATCCCTGATCTCTTCGGCAGTTCGGCAGTCCGGGTGAACAGTCTAAGGTTGTGAATCAAGGAAAAACCCCGAAGTCCGGAGTTCTATAGTGGATCTCCACCATAGAATCTCGTGTTAGGAGAAACTCCGCTAATCATTAGATTAAGTTGTTAAAAGTCAAAGAAAGGAGGGAAGTAGCGTTGGGTAACCTACAACTGTCGGTCAACTCAGCTTATGACTGACTTCGTTTGGTTAACACTTCGGGAGAAAGAAGTGTTGAGTTTAAGGAACCTCCGGAGAGTCGGAGTTTCAGAGTCCCGAATAGCACCCTTTTTTACTAGCACTAGGTTATGGATCCTCATCACATGCATAACTTGGTTTAGGAAAAATGGCTAATGCCCAGGAAAGAAGCAAGTAAAATTTACAAGCTCGAAGACCTTTTCTCAGACATCCCGACATCCCGAAGTTTGAATTTAAGAAAATATAGCACATGGATTCCTCGTTACTAATAACTTGGGTTAACCAAATATTTATGTCAGAGGAAGACAAAAATTCAGGTTAAACAAACCATTGAGAATCCACCATTAACAGAAATGAAATATCATAAACTTAAACAGGAAGTTATGGTACAAGTTTGGATCCAGTATGTCTCTCGGAAACGAACCGATCAATAGAATTGATTTGGATTTTAAATGAAATTCAACAAGGACTTACGATACAAATCGAAAATAAACCTCAAATGACCAGCGAGAAATACATTGATAATGTCCTAACATAATCCCCTTAAAACTCTAAATAAACATATTTCAGGTAAGGATGAAAATACAGAATTAAACATAAGCTATATGAAATATAAACTTTTCACTAAACAAGGAGGATCATACCGATATACAGAGTTCTGAAAACGTCTGAAATTTACAGTGAATATTTAAAATATAACAGAGTAGCTATTATTCGTTTGTCACCAAATGTAACACTTGACATTTAGACCTTCCAATGATTCTGCAATGACTCTATCCATATATTGCACTGATAATCTCACAATATAAATAAATTCATCTTATAAATACCAGAAATCAATGAAACATGTGTGTTGAAGATATCCTTCTAGACCTTGTGCTCTTTCCTTTCCTTCGCTTTCTAATCATATATACTTCATCGATACCTCCCAGCCAATGCTAGGGGTAATATTCTTCCCCTTTAGCCCCCCGAGCCGCAAAGGGTCCAAGCACACAAAAACCAGAACACAACAGATTCCAGGCTTGCCTCATAAGGAAGAGCTTCCACTTTTTTCACCCACCTGGAGTCCCAACTCTCACAAGAAAAAACACAGTTAATCAAAAATTTGACAGCATAACATTCCTCCAAAAATTCCCATCCCTTCCCTTTTGCGTTAATATCTTTATAGAATTATCTCTCAAGGAAATTTTTCCCTTGTGCATAATTCATTTAAAGGATTATTCACCCACTACAGGTGTCACATTCTCCCCAGGTTGCTCAAGTAATTTATCTTTTATTTTTATTTAAAAGCCCCTTTTTCCCTCACATTTCCCCATGTGTTTCGAATTTACCTCTTAGTTGTCTATCGGTTCCCCAATCCCCTTAATTAATGGGTGTCTCCTAACTCGGTTTTAGTTAGAGTTGGATTAGGAGTCTTCTTAGTTAGGCTAGGGTTGTTTGACTCAAATTCTATTCTATGCACAACCCATTCTCTCAAGTTGTAATTTTTTCTATATAAGGATTTCTTTTTAATAATTCCATGCACCCTTGTGCATTTTATCAATTCTTTAGGTCTTTACTTACTATTTCCTAACATTTGATATCCTTCAAATCTTTACTCATGTCACACTACAATTAATCTCCTTATTTAAAATTTAGACTTCGACTTAGACTTTTGGTTGGCTTTAATAATTATTAATATATTGTTTAATTAATTATTTTGATCCAACAATTATAATCATTCTAGTGTTTCCTAGGCCACTTATGTTTATTTACTCGGGTTTCAATTGTGTGATGTGCCCTTCAAGATGCATCTCATGCTCCAAGGGTTCCACTCACGTTGACTATTTTTTGGAAGTATGTCCAACCCATTGGAGTCAAAATGACATTCGGTCGACCTTATGAGAGACTAAGGGATTATAAGGAATAAGGATTATTCCTTGTTGCGTGCCCCTTAGAAATATACGTGAGCGATTGTCTCAGTCTTCCCTCATGGCATGGTGGACCACCCAACTAGGTAATCATTAACCTACAGTTTTGGCTATAGCGGGAGTGCTAGTAGGCTGTGACAGGGATGTTGCCACCCCTCTCCCTCAATATCTGGTTTGTTGTGCAAGGCCCCTTTACTCCTTATGTGAGTCTGATTAGCAAGCATCGTCAAGCCTGCATCCACTGACAAAAACAGTGTCAAAAATCGATATATATAAATCATACTAAAATCCATCATACATCATATGTGCATAATAATGAAATACTCAAACAATAAAATCCAAATCCTGACTCAATCCGGAGTCTAAGGAATCCCTTTGATGCCACTGGCATCCATAACCTGTCATGTGTCTTTCACACTCAAGACGACTTGCCAAAAGCACATGTCAACACACATATATACATCAATAAAATCAAGTAGCTATAACACCTCAACATCGTCATATATAACCCATAATATGAATGAAATCACCGTGTTCCATACCCGGATCACTTGCAAGCAAGTGTCCTCAAAGAATAAGTCAATAATAGTATGCTCAATAGAGCGAGATGTTACATACACCCCCTCTTGCCTTAAACTTCATGCCGAAGTTCGTACATTATATGTAAAAGCAAGTAAAGAAATGTATCTGATATAGATCTATATGTCTAGTCTATCAAACAAGTAAGGAAATTGTTGACGGATATCATATGCATCCTCCCAGGTAGTCGAGTGTGGACTATAATTGTCCCACTGGAACTTGACCTGATTGATTATTTGACTTTGTAGCTGTCGAATGCGATGGTCTAGAATGTGGATTGGATCCGCCAGGAGAGCACCCTTGTCCAACACCTGCAAGGACCTCATGTCAATAACATGTGAAGGGTCATTAATATAATGTCTCAAAATAGATACATGAAAAACATCATGCATATGCCTCAAAGAATCAGGAAAGGCTAGTCGATAAGCCATGGGTCCCTTTTTTCCCACTACTTTGAAGGCTCCCACGAACCTAGGATAGATTTTAGCACCCTTTCCAAACTTGATCGAACTCTTATGTGGTTTTACCCGCAAGAGGACTCTATCTCCAACTTCATAATTACGGTCAATGTGATGCGCATTAGCACAACTCTTTTGTCGATCTTGTACTTATTTAATCCTTTGTCTGATCGATTGCATATATTATTCCATTTCTTGAATCATGTTTGGTCCTACCATTACCCTATCCTCAAGTCGATACCAACTTAACGGTGTCTAACATGGTCACCCATAAAGAAACTCAAACGATGCCATCTTAATCGTACTCTGATAGTTGTTTTTGTATGCAAATTCTACTAGTGGTAATAATTCTTCCCAGCGTTTATGTTGGTCCATTACAAACATACACAACACATCCTCCAAAATTTGGTTTGTCCTTTCTATTTTCTCGTTTGTCTCTGGGTGATAAGTTGTGCTAAAGTTTAGTCGTGTTCCTAAAGCCTCTAGGAAACTAGTCCAAAATCGTCCTATAACCATTAATCCTTGATCAGATATGATTCTTTTTGGAACTCCATGTAATCTCACAATCCCACTAACAAATAATATAGCTATGTCAGATGTCTGATACATCGTACGCACTGGAATAAAGTGTGCACTCTTCTTCAGAGTTTCAACTACCACAAAAATTGAATCATGTCTTCTTGTCGTTAGTGGTAATCCAATAATAAAGTCTATCGAAATGACTTCACATTTTGATTCAGGAATAGTGTGTGGTTGTAACAATCCCGCTATATGTCTATGTTCAGCCTTCACTTGATGACACTCTAGACATCTCGCCACATAACTAACTATGTCTTCTTCCATTCTCTTCTAGAAGAACAAAGGATTAAGATATTCCTTCATCTTCGTGACTCTCATATGAGCCATGAATATTGCTCAATGCGCTTCACTTAAGTTCAAACTTCTTAGTTCATTGTTAGGTAGTATGTAAATTCTTTCATTAAATCTCAATAATCCATCGTCGTCTAGTGAATAACCTTCATACCTCTTTACCATCTTGTCCAATATTATTCTTCACTTCCTTATACCGGTCATCATCAACTTGTAGAGTTAGAATCTTTTCTTGAAGGTTTGTCTTAAGAGGTAACACTGAAAATATGTGTGGCCTCCTACTCAATGCATCTACCACTCAATTCACAGTTCCTTTAGTGTAATAAATTTCAAAATCGTATTCGTTAAGAAATTATGACCAACACCTTTGTCGCGCGTTCAGGTCACTCTATGTAAAAATATGTTGCAATCCACAATGATCTGTCTATAATTCAAATTTTGTCTAATCAAATAATGTCTCCATACTCTCACAGTGTAAACAATAGCTAATAACTCCAAATCATTTGTTATGTAGTTCTCTTCATACTTTCTCAATTTTCGTGAAATCTAAGCGATCACTCGACCGTTTTGCATCAAAAATCCACCTAACCGTTACTTGGATGCATCTGTGCATACCAAGAACTCGGTGTCCATGTCAGGGAATTTTAGTATCGGTGTTGTCATCAACAACTCTTTAAGCCTTTGAAATGCTTCTGTCATTTCTCAGTCCACAAGAACTTCTTGTTCTTCTTCTGCAATTCCTTGATCAGTTTTACTATCTTCGAAAATCCTTTGACAAATCGTCGGTAATATCCTGCTAAACCCATAAAAATACGTACTTTGTGTACGTTTTTCGATGCTATTCATTTCATAATAGCCTCCACTTTCATTGGATCCACAGTGATACCTTCGCCATATATGATATGTCCCAAGTAGTGAATCTTAGATTGTTAAAGAGACCATTTTGATAGCTTCACATACAATTTGTTTTCTCTTAGGCACTACAGGACCAACCTCAAGTGTTCATCATTTTCTTCCTTCCTCCGAGAATAAATCAGTATGTTATCAATAAAAACTTGAACAAACTTGTCCAAGTATTCACGGAACACCCCATTCATCAAACTCATGAATACCCCCAGGGTGTTTGTCAATCCGAACAGTAAAACTGTAAACTCATAGTGTCCAAATGTCTTCTTAAAAGTGGTCTTAGGGATATTTTCTTCTTTAATCCGCAATTGGTGATATCTGGATCTCAAGTCAATCTTCGAAAATATTGTCACCCCTTTCATCTTATCAAACAAATCATATATTCTTGGAAAAGGATACCATTTCTTGATCGTCGCTTTGCTCAATTGACGATAGTCAATACAAAGTCTCCACAATTCATCCTTACTCCTCATGAAAATAACCGGTGCACCCCAAGGTGACACACTTGGATGAATAAGTCCCAAATCCAACATTTACTTCAATCACATTTTCAACTCCTACAATTCAGGCGTTGACATCCAGTAAGGAGCTCTTGTAATAGGTTTAGTTCTCGGTTTCAATTCTATTGTAAACTCCAACTCTCTTTCAGGCGATAAATCAGGTAACTCGTCTGGAAAAAAAATTGCAAACTCTTGCACTATAGGAAGGTTTTCTAGTCCTTTTTCCTCTCCCTTTTCATTTAGCACTAATATTGCATATAGTATGCATCCCTTGCGCATACTCTTCTGCAATTGTAGGGAAGAAATGAACCTCAAGGACACTCCCTAGTTTCTTCCTACAATCACTCTACTTTGTCCCAAATCATCCTTCAAACTTAACCATTTCATATTACAGTTAAGTATCGCATCATGTGATTCCAACCAATCCATACCAATCACTATGTCATAAGATCCTAGTATCGTGACATAAAGTTCTAACTTTGTTACAAAGTCTCCCAATTTAAGGATACAACATCTAACCTTTCCTCCAACCTTCTATTTAGCACCCAATGACATTTCTACGTACTTGAACTCATCCCACTCAATTGTCTTTACCTTAATTCTCTTAAGCATTGCACTAGAGATGAAGCTCTTTGAAGCACCTGGATCTATCAATACATTGTAGTTTTGTTCTGCGATCATACCTAATGTCTCTAGCACAATGGACTGATGCTAAACTTGGCGGTTGTTCACCACTGCATGTATCATGTGGGCCTTGCCAAAATCTCCAACTGTAGTGGTTCATGATGATTCGGCCGCTCTGGACTTCTTAATTGGATAGTCTCATTGGTAATCTGTCTCACCACGTGTCCAGCATCTAGTATTTGGTCCAGTGCTCTTGGTCCCCGAAGTAGAAGTTGCTAGTCTAACAGCCTGTGATCCCGGTCTATTTTGTTGAACAGGCCTAAATTGTTGTTGTGGTCGACGTTGTTGTTGTTGTGGCCCTTTGTAAGAAGTCCTATGTTGAGGAGTTTGTTCCCTGACCCCCACCGTTCATCTCTTCCTCAATTATGAGGGCCTTCTGAACCGCATCATGTAAATTCTAAGGAATTAAGATCCTCACCTTCGCATGAATGTTGAAGTTAAGGCTAAACACAAACTTGTTGATCTTTAAATTCTTCATGTTCAGGTGTGGAGCATACCTAAGTAGTTCCATGAATCTGGGCTCGTACTCTAGCATCGTATGGCTATTATTTCGTAAGTCGTTGAACTCATTAAGTTGTGCTCAATCAATTCCTCGAACAAGTACCTTTCCCAGAACCATTCCTCAAACAGTTCCCATGACATTTCTTCAATGACCATGTTTAGTTGAGGCAGGATCGTCTTCCACCATAGAAGATCACTCCACTTCAGCTGAAAGACCGCCATGTGGACTTTCATATTGGAGGTGTAATCACGAAGTGTGAAGCACATCGTCATGTTCTCCAACCATGCCTCGGTGGCTAAGCTGTCCAGGGCACCCTAGAACTTGATAAATTTCACCTTCTCGAGTTCTCAGTATATGTTACTAATACCAGTTGGGGCGCATTGTGAACCCTCATTGGGTACAGATGCTCTTCCCTCATCTCTATCCAAGTGCTTGATCGACACCTCTGACATCCTTTGGAAGGATCTCATCATACTTACTACATCTTCCTGGGGGTTAGACCTTTCGGGTGTGGATGTTATCGGAGGTGTCACACCCCTTCCTCCAGCACCACGTTGTCTACTTCCCCTGTGTCCTCTAACCATGATTACCTACAATAGAAATTTCATATTTTTATTAGCAATCTAATTCAATCATTTTGTTTAACACAGCGGATGGTGTAATGGTCTAATGTCCCAGGGTTGAATCGGCTCTGATACCATATATATATATATATATATAAACATTCATAATCATCATCAAAACAAGAGAAGCATTATAGTAACATACATCAGTAGTACACATTATATTTCTTTCATCCTATTGCACAACTAGATTTAGATACTACTTTAAGCATGAAGGATTTGTTACTTCACATAAGATGACATACAAACTACCCACCCAACCTATCCTGCAAGGTTAGGACTTCCAAGACACATAATCAACGCTCAAGTCTAGGATTCATTCGATTGATCTTAACCATTTAAGGTCTCAAGAATAGCGACTATTCTGAGGAACAAAGAAGTATCTAATTCCCATATCTTATCTATTTCAAATTTCACTATAAATATCAACATTCATTTTTGCAAATTCTTCAATAACACAGAGAATCGGATATCTTAGTCAACACCTCATAACACCAAGTATTATATCACAAAATAACTCATCACCTTACTAATTAAAGGTCAGGAAGAATTTCAATATAATCATGACAGAAACTTGACAGTAAAAATAGAGTCCCTTAATATCCATTTATCATTTGTGATTGTTTCAAATTACTTAAGTTTTCCTCAACGTGTGACACCCTACAGGGTACAACCAAGAAGATAGGTATCATATCTACATCACAATTTAAGAAGGAAAAAGAACAACAGAGAAAGACTCTTAGCACAAGGTAGAAACCATATGCCTACTCTGTACTTTTCTGAACCACGGAAACTGTGAAGAAAATAAACCTACATCCAAAGGAAAGTCTATTCCATATTTAGATAAAAGTTTTTGCAAGGAACCTAAATTTCCTCTTCTGGATGTCATAGTGCAACACATCTAGATCCAACTCCCGAAGTATGTAAACAGAATCCTTGAGATCCCAAATCAGAAGAACAACACCTAGTATGCACAGAGACCCTCTCAGGTCAAGCCTAGGTCTTAACTTTTGAAAGTGAAAAGCTCAGGATAGATAGTTTGAATTACACAGAGGAGGTGCAAATCACACACTCAACAATCAGAGACCAAAGATCAGGAGGAAACGCTACCGAGATCCGGAGTTTAAATTTTAAGGGAAAATCTTAGGAGGGACAATGGGTGCGGGCTCGAGGAAAAATAAGAGCTTTACATACCTTCGAAGAAAACCAGTGGATGGGATTTGATCATGAGGAGATTGGAATCCCCATGATCGTTCGATCAGAAAAAATATGTGCACTTGTTAAAACATTGAGACCTTCGGGCTTCATCTCTTTGGCAAATCCGATTTATTTACTCTTAGAGAGCCCCGAAGTTTGAAGTTACGAAGTGATCTCCACCGTAGATCACTAAGTGATTTCTAGCTGTTGGATCTGTGGGAGAAGGCTACAGTAGTCATCAGATCTGGGATTTGCAAGGGAGGGCCATCGGATCAACATCCGATTAAGTCTCGACCATAGGATTTCAGTTAGGGTAGATCAATGACAGGGAACAATTGCGGGATCAAAGGGTTGAGTTAACGATTGAGTAAGTTTCGGTTCCACAATCCACCTGGGTCATCGATCGTCACCTATAAATGGTTCAACAATTATCATCGATCCCATTATCAACGAGCGGTTTCTATTGTGGAAATAGGGAAGGGTTTTAAACATCATGCTAGTCGAGTCTCTGCAATCCTTCCCAGTCATCCATCTTCATGATCGATTTAATCACGATCGTCGAATTAAACCATCGATTATCACTCAAGGAGTTGAGCTAAGGTCATAGCTCTCGGTCATAAGAAGGGAGGATAGAGGCCCTTCGGGCTAGACGACAAGGACAGGCTTCAACACTCTGTGTTAAGATATGGTCACGGGGAAAGGTCATGCATGGAAAAAGGCCATAGCTAAATGTAGTGACCAAATTTAATTAAATCCAAAATTTTGTACAAATTAAACATATAATTCTTTCTCATACAAAAATAATTCATTCGCCATCATATGAGCATATAATATTCAACAGAATTTAAAATTTAACTACAGCATGAAAATAACTCAACAATTTCATAAATAAATTACCTGCTTCTGATGTTAATTTCCACTGATATGGTTGTCCTTCCTCTGCTACCTTGCCCAGCCTGATGCACTGACCCAACTCTGCCCAAACCGACTAACCTCCTAGCCAGCTAGGAGCAGCGTGTCCGGCTCCCTAGCTCCAGGAAACCGAAAGGAATCCTGACCCCGTGCCCAAAACCCCCAGCAACTTGGTGCCCCCTGCAATGATTCACCAAAAACCACCAAAACCAAACTCCTCCCACTAGAAAATATGCCACAGCCCCCAAAAATCATAGAAAAATATAAGCCATAGAATTATCCTCCTCTCTCAATGCTTCCTCTCCCCCAAAATAATCATCCCCCTTCCCGTAGGACTCTTTCCCCATCATATCTTCCCCTTTCACTGACTCTCCTCCCCCTCATTAATTTCCTTATCTCCTCCTTTATTACCTTATCCCCTTATTTAATGTTTCTTTCCCCCCCGTATACGTAAGTCTTTAATAAATTAAATTATTAACCCCTTTAATTCTTTACTCAAATAATTAATGAGTCAATTAATAATTAATTAATCATTGACAAATATGAACAAGTAATTAATAATAATTAATTAGTTAATATTATTAATAAATAATTATTGTTTAACTAACATATTAGGACAGTCAGATTATCAAATTAATTATAATTAATAATCCCTATACATCTATTTAAGCAGGGTTGTTACATACACCCACCCTTCAGGAAACTTCGTCCCGAAGTTAAGGTATCTAATGGTACAAAGGAAAAGAAACATGGTTCACACATTCATAACAATTAACCGACATTATTAGTAAGTAAGTCAAGAAAGCTCATACATACTAGTGTATATGTACAAGAAATGCATGTGTAGCTAGTACATACAAGTCTCGTGAATGTACTAATAATCAATAACTATCACCCTTTAGTAATTTATGTATGCATCCAATCCAATCAACAAGACTAGTCTTTTATAAAAGACAATAAACCAATCAAATGTTTGAGAAATCCTTTAATTACAATTATCCGGTTCAACAATTTTATTTATACAACTATGGTTTAGTTACATAATTATGAATATTCATATATACACATTTTCTTTTTAGAAGGGAAAACATTAAATTTCACCATCAGACAAATCTCCATACATTCTCAACTATTTCTACTCATCCTTCCTCCCTAACTTACTTCCATCTCCATTCCTATCCTTCCTCTGTTGGACTATCTTGGAGTGTCAACTATATTGACCCAACTCCAAATAGAACCCGTAAGCGGAAGTGTCACTATCTCGACCAAGCTTCCCCAGCAGGCAACTAACAGTAATCATCACACGTCTTGGGGAGCGTGAGCTAACACCATCCTCCCATGACTTCAGGTTTCAGAGGATACATGGTGGGAAATGCCTCCACTCCTCCTAATCATAACTAGGCTCCACACCCTACAATGGAACATACAGTGGCACCGTGTTGCTGGAAGTTTTGTCATTGTTTATTTGGTTTTGGGCAGTCTCATCACCTGAAATCCTGCACTGGTCCACATATCATAGCAATGAATCCAAACCAATATAATTTCACATACAAATATTCGTACCATAATGTTTCTCGGCTAGTGGTCATGATATCCACTTTCATCATCATTGCATTGGTTATTTCATAGCCCATAACCTGCAGAAAAGTCTGTAACACAAACTCATACATTTCTATGCATTATCATCATGTAATTGCATGCAATCATCATTTCAATTCAGTATCTGTGTACCAACAACTTAACATCAAGTTTTCAAGTTAGAATTAGATCTCATAATATCCCATAATTTAATTTCGACACCCATTCATAAAATTATCATTTACCAAATAGATTGCATCATATCCAACATCATCAATAACATTTAAACATTCATAAAATTTACATTCTCACAATATGTCGCATCATATACATCATCATCAATCACATTTAAACATTCGTAAAATTTACATTCACAGTGTAGATCGCATTATATTCATCATCATCAATAACATTTAAACATTCATAAAATTTGCATTCACATAGTAGATCGTGTTAGCACTTGGTAAATTTCCTAGAGGTTGACAACAGAAGAAATCTACTAAGGTAACTTTATCCAACCACTTTTGAAGCTGGGATCTAGCCCTTCCAACTTCAGAGAGGGATCTCTCTATTAGATTTAGCTATGTTTAAAATTTCAAATATTAGGCTAGGTAAAGAAATAGGTCGGTTTTCGTTGTCAAATTGTTTTTTCGAATTGGTTGAGACAGTCTACACATCCATTGGGCTATGGGGTCTGTGTTTTAAATAAATATGAAAAACAAACCAGAAACGAAAAGGGAAAACTTTTGCAGGGCGAGATAATATAACCACTGGATCTTTTAGTAGCTTAAATGATGAACAGAAGAAAAGATGAGAAAGATAATTTCAACAAAGAAGCAGTTAAGAATTCCTTTATTGAAAACACCAGAAGATAAACACTAAAATCTTTCGAGTCAGAAACAGGGTATACGAGATAAATCCTGCAACATTCGTTACTCTTAAATATTAGATGTAGAACACAGTATGATAACAAAGCGAGAATAACATTCAACTTAGAGAGAAAAACATCACCAGTGAATACATGCATGATCCTGTAAAAGTGCCTCCTTTTTTATTAATGGAAGGTCTCTTCAAAAAGATTGCAGTCTGATAGCATTAGGGTGTGAAGATCAACAACCCTCAATACTTCGAAAGGTGAAGTATTTATAACTCAAATTACAAAGATCCTGTCATTAATGACCAGGACTCGCTAAATCTATTTTTAGCCTAACTAACTTAACAAAATTCCTAAATCTAGGAACTGCTTGGTGATGTGGTGCAACTGCACGCTGATTTCTGGGTGGGTCGTTGATGAAGCTTCTGCACGACTTCATCTGACTGGACATCTAACTAGACTGGGACAATTCCTCTTCTAGTCGATTAGATCACATAGCTCCTCCCATCGAAGATGACTGGGCACGTTGAATTTGAGTAGTCTTCGATACACTTCGTCCATTTCTGTGTACTTGGCGAATGTTGGCTTTGTGAAGAAGATGTATCGGATCTCGTGTTGGATACTGATGTCCCACTGGAGGGCATCTAGGAATGCCTTGCCAGTGATGCTCCCTTGAATGCTTGCAAACTTTGAACTGTCCTTAGCCACTTCGGCTAATCTCTTCTTGTAGTATGGGAGTGTCATCAATTTATCATTGATTACTTTTAGACCCGAAAGACCTTTCTTCTGGAGAGCTTCGATCTTACTGAAGAATTTTTGTACCCCCAGGTCCATGGCCTGAACCTTTTCTTCCAACTGAAGCATTAATCCTCTCTTGGTCAAAAATCTTTTGACCTCAAGGATGGTCTCTATTCTGTCTTCAATCTTTACTTCTTCCAGCTCTTCCCTAGTCTTAGAATTGAGGAACTTGATAATCTCGTTTGCCTGTGCTGGCATGTCTCCCAATTCTACTCTGATCTTTTCGATGGCTTGTTTTCTTCTCAGCACCAACTCATTCTGCTCGAACATGATCTGGATCATTGGCCATATTTCATTCATGGACTTAGTGATCTCTGTCCATACATTCTCTTTAACCTCGGCCAAAGTCTTTCCTGCCACTGTCTTCTTCCGAAGCTGTTGTAACTCCTGCCTGAGCTGCTCTGTCACCTGCTTTTCCTTGGAGAGGCTAGTCTGGAAGGAAGTTTTGAGTTCCTGAAGGTTCTCCACTTCCTTTTTAAGCCTGTTTATCTCTGTCTCCTATAGGTTCATCTTTTCCATGGATCTATCAAGGTCGTTTGTCTTCTCCTGTGATGTCAATGGAGTCGCGGATGGGACTTCTGTCACTGATGTTGTGCTCACTCTTGAAATCGGAATAGCACTCAATGGAATGACTTCCATTGGCTTCAGTTGCTCTTTCTCTTTTAATAACTTCTCCATCTCAACTTCCATTTCTTTAAGCTATGCATTCTGCTCCATGAGCAGCTTTAGCATCTCATCTTTCTCTCCTTCTTTCTCTGCTATCTCCTTTGCCTGCGAATCCTCTGTGGGTAGGAGTTTCAATTGTTTTCTTAGGGAGGCTATGTCAGCATTCTTCTTCTTGATCATTTCCTCAGCAGCTTTAACATTTGAAGGATCGTAACCGATTTTGAGGACCATCTCCTCCAAAGTCTTGATCCTATTGTCCTTTGCAAAGGATGAAATCTTCTCCATATTGAGTTGTGTCTGAACATTGTTCAGGGACACCTGTAATTTTGAAGCACCAGTAGAAGCATGTGCCAGTGTGTAGAAACCATTTCCCCTGTCTGCTTGTGCAGATCCATTTGATCGTCTGGATGCACATCCTTCGTCTGGAATTCGAAGGTGGCCCTTTTATAATCAGTGATCGCCTTGGGGTCTGGTACCTGTGCCTGGAGGAAGGCCATGTGCATTCTTCCCTTTTCTGTGTCAAATGCAGACATCAGCCTATGCTACGCAGTCGACGTCTACTTCAAAAACTGAGCGCAAGTACTACTGGTAAGGGTCTGGTTCTTTTTCTTGATCAGCTCGTACTTCTCAAAAATGCTCAGCTTCGGTCCTCCCTTGCCTGGCTGGGTGGTCGATGGAGGATCCATAGATTTCTCCGTCACTGCTGAGGTTATGGCCTTATGGACGCTCGAACCAAAGGGTGGAATAACAGACTTGGTCAGTGTGGTAGATGGGGCTTCTTTTTCCCCGGTTGGGCCAGGAATTGTAGCAGTCTTAGGCCTCTTGGTATGCAGCTAAAATTCCTCGGAAGATACCTCAGTGACTGGAGGAGACAAATCCTACCTCGGCCTCTTCTCTTTAGGGACCTGTGGAGTAGTCATTTGTGACACAGTGGCAGGGGGACCTTGTTGTTCTATTTCTATCAATGTGTTGGGCTCCCACACAGTCTGATTTGCAAATCTTTCAATTTCAGGCCTGGGCTCATGAATATATGGAATGTTTTTGTTCTTGACCCTCATCCCAGAAATGATCCCACAAGGATCATAATGCCATGGGAAGCTCATGAAGAACTTCATCTCCCTCAGCATCATGTCTGCTTCTTCCCTAGCGCCATGATTGTTACAGATGAAGGAGCCAATCTTCCCCTTGATTCTTAGTTGCTACTTTTTCTTCAACGACACAAAATGGATATCGTCGGAATTAATAATCTGCCTTATATATTCTAGAGAAAATATCCTGACAGGAAAATACTTGGCAGCTTATACGGTGCCAACTCACACCTGTATACTCTGATCTCGGTGTAATCTTTATACAAGTACCAATCCCCGGTCTTTGTGTTGTCCGACAGATGAAGGATTCTCTGGACTTCATCGTTTATTCGAGGCTCGGGCCTGCCACCTAGCATGCTTACCACAGGGTGGTAGAACTGATCGATGAACTCTTTGAAGTTGTACTCTGTGGAGTTATGCTTGAGCAAGGAGGTCCATGTTATGACTACTTGAGGTTCACCATCTCCATCCATCTTCTGCATGGAAAAGCCAAATTTATCTGCTTGGAAAAAGACAAACAAATATGCCAGTACCGACGAGTATCTGAACATGCCTTCTGTGCCGAAATTCATGAACTGTTCATGAATATTTTTTGAAAAGAATGTACTGAAATCAAACTGGGTGGTGGGCTTTTCATCGGTAGAGAAGATGGATAGAAAACCCAGAATGGGTTCATCTACCCACTGATCAGAATAGTATCCTAACAAAGCACAAAGGGATGAAATGACCTGGTTTCCCTTAGTGGAGAACATGGACGACGGATAAGGAGGATTTGTGGAGGGGAATTGAGCAGATGGGGGAAGGAAAAGCTCGAATATTTGAGCTCTTTGGGGGAAGGTCATTTTCTGGTACAATTCTGTGAGAATTTCCAGGTTGAAGGGAGACGCAGAGTCAGCTCGGGGGATTTGCATCATCTGGTCTATGGATTCAGGCGTGATGAGAAACAGGATTTCTTCGGATGAGGAGATGACAGCTCTTTGTTCTGGGATATAGTGGGCTTGACACTTAAGAGCGAACTCAGGAAAATGGTTGATTTGGGGAAAGAGGTAGAGGGGTAAATTGGACTCCCAGAGTCCAATTTCATCACTCTGGTCCAGGAAAACTTCCCTGAGCCATGAATGGAGGTCTGAGAAATCAAAATCGCATTTGGTATCTGCGATTAATCGGTCTTTGTCGACCAGTGGGATCTTGTCCAGGTCGACAGGAGGCTGGAGAAACAGATTCTCCTCTCCTTCTTCTTGTTTGGATTTTGGCGCCATCTCTGCAACAGTACCTACAATAAAACACAACGTTAGTGGGGGAAACTAACTATGGATGAGGACAATGGACTGTAACGGAGGAGTAAGCGGTGAATTTCTCTGGTGCGATGGATGAATAGCGTAAGTAAGGGGAATAACGGTAGTTTTAGTTAAACGGGGGTCAGTTGGGCGCGAGAGACAGGTCAGCTGGATAACGAATAGGTTATCCAGTAATAAATGGCCAACGGATCACTTGAGGATGAGATGGTGGGTGACGGTGGCTGAGGGATATGGACGGGTGGCGTGGCGGCTATCAATTGGAGGTAAAAGTCATAGTAAGGGGCTTGCCATGAACGAAAGGGGGGTAGGGACTGACAGCAGTTATGGAACGTGACTAGCTCGGGAAAAGTGGAAGGTGACATCCAGTGGTGACGATGGTAAGTCTGGGCCATTAAAATGATGCCACGTACAAAGAGGGGCCCTCCAGAGAGAAGATTCCATTCCAGACCCCCACCCTCAGTTAAAAGCAGATCATCCGGGGGGGTCTGAAATCCATTTTGGGTCGTTGATCTGCGTGCCTGTTTCTGAGCCGCAGATCTCTGCGCTTTGTTTATCACTCATTCTAAACTCCCCCCCCCTCCATTAAAGGTAGAATGGATGGGGGGGTCCGGAATCCAAAGCTGACTGTTGATTTGAGCACTCGATCTTGAGCCGTCTAGATGAGCGCGAGTCTTATCATCGATTCCGGACCCCCCCCCCTCCCCCCCCGGTTAAAGGTAGAACGGTCAGGGGGGTCCGGAATGATCTGTCCACCGTAGATCTGGGCACGATCATCTAGACCGTTGATATGTGCAGGGAGCATAAGTGGGGGGCGGAAGACACATGCGCCGGGGAAAACTTAGGATAAACGCATTTTATGGGTTTTTCCCCGAACTTTTCAAGTAGACACCACCATGGGGCTCGACCAAACGATCTTCTAAGCATATGAGACATGGTGCAATATTTGCATCAAGCTGGTTTTTATTGAAATGAAGCAACAATACAACTAACCTATATTCTAACCTAGTTTCCTGTGACATTTAACCTAGATTAGACTGTTGGGTTAAAAACTTATTCTACCCTGGGGCTATCTGACCAGGATTAGACAGTCTGGCCAGATTTATTCACTAATCTACCTAGACACTTTGGCTAAGATTAAATTGTTTAGCCAAATTCATTCACTACCCTATCAACATCAAATTTAAAAAGAACTTGGCCATGCTTGAAAGGTATGGACCAAGTTACTATTATTGCATGGG
>ML782962.1:214319-228645 GCA_009831015.1 Picea engelmannii | reverse complement strand
CAACAAAAACACTAGAGACAGATAATATCCCAGTCACCAGTTGATCCTATAAATTATAGGATGATAACAACGGCTCCACCTGGGGATGGTACTTTCCCTGTGAAGTGCCAAGAATCTTGGTTCCTGCCCTTGTGAAAACTTCTATCTAGTAGCCTTCGTTGATTGATTGGTTTTATTCTCAAAAATTGGAAGAACGGTGGTCAGCAGCTTAGGGCCTTCTCTTCGGGCTTCAACCAATTGACTAATGTTATTCACTCAGAAAATGCAGGTGAAAAATAAAAATGGTATGTATAATGGTGAGTGAAACTCGAGCTTCTACTGAGGTGGAACATAATGTTTCATCATTCTGTCGTTCACAGCTCCTCCTGGCAGATCTGTCCCATCAGCGTTGTTCAGCAAGAAAGCATTGTTCCCCCTGAATGCTTGAATCATGTATGGACCTCTCCACAGACTGTCAAATTTTCCATGCTTTCTCTTGTCTTCATTTATGGCGTCCCATCTTAGCACCAAATCTCCTAGTTCAAAATCATCTTCCTTGGTTCTTTTGTCAAATATTTTCTTGATGCTTTCTTGGATTACCTTAGTCTTGTTGAAAACGTCTTCCCTAGACTGCTGCAAATGGATCATCTAGTTGATTCTTCTCTCTGAGTCATTTGGCTCAGCTTGTACTTCTTGAAGCAACTTCATGACAGGGACTCCTAAGGAAGTGGGGAAAACCGCTTCTATGCCATAGACCAACTGGTATGGTGACATACCAATTGACCTCTTGGTGGTCAGTCTGTCAGCCCACAACGCGAACACCAACTTGTTGTGCCATGATTTCTTGTTTTCCTGCAATGTTTTCTTGATGATATTTACCAAGGTTTTGTTTGAAGATTCTGCCAGCCCATTCCCCTGAGGGTAGTAGGCTTTGGAATGCCCCAAACCAATGTGATACTGGTTGCAGAAATCTATGAGCTTCTTCGATCGAAAAGCAGTTGCATTGTCAGTTATAATCTTTCTAGGACATCCAAAGCGAGACAAAATATTGTTTTCAAGGAATTTGATAATAATAGAGTCAGTGGCTTTCCTGCTTGGTACTGCTTCGATCCATTTGGTAAAATAATCGGTGGCGGTGAGAATCCACCTGTGTTGGCCTGAAGAAGGGGGATGTATTTCTCCAATGAAGTCCAGTCCCCATTGCTGGAAAGGGGCTTCAACTGAGATCGGTTTCATGGGAAAAGGAAGGAGTTTCCTTTTACCTTCAAACAGCTGGCATTGATGGCAAGCAGTCACTTTATGATGTACATCAGCGAACAGGGTGGGCCAATTGAAACCATCCCTGAGAATTTTGTTGGCTGTGACCTTCCAGTTCAGATGGCCACCACATTCTCCTACATGAAATTCCTGTAACACTTTGTCAGCTTCCTCCTTCAATAAACAATTTAACAGAATGCCTCCAGGATCTTTCCAATACAAGTTGCCTTCTAGAATACAGAATTTTAAGGCTTTCAACTTTTAAAATCTAGCTTTAGTCTTAGTCAAACCAGGGGGAGCTTGTAAATTTTGCAAAACGAATATAAGGTCTGTGTACCATGGACAGTTGAGAAAAACCTCTCTCACACTTGGAGTCACCATCTCTCCCTGTTCACCTGCTGTAGCTAAAAAGTTAATGTCAAGAGCATGGAAATTTGATTCAGCCATTAATTTTGCAAGGCCTTGACCTTTGATTAGTTTCGTAGGCTTAATCTCTATGTCATATTCTAAAATGACAGCAATCCATTTTCCCCTTCTTCCATCTGGGTTGTCCTGGGTCAAAATGTCTTTTACTACCGCATTTGGAACATATGCAATGGTATGAGAATGGAGAATGTAGACCTTAAAATCTTTTATAGCTTTCACCAAGGCAAAAGCTTGTTTCTCCATTATCTTGTAATTCAGGGCAGCGTCTCTTAATGATTTACTAAAGAAATCTATTGGTTGTTCATACCCTTCACTGTTCTTTTGTAGTAACACCGCTGCTATAGTATGTTCGGAAGCGAAAGAAAAAACATAGAAATCCTTAGTAAAATCAGGACTGATCAAAACAGGGGCTTCTGTGAGTGCTCGTTTGACTTGTTCGAAAGACTGTCTGGACTCAGAGTACCATTTTATTTTCACATCCTTTTTTAGCATATTTGTAATATTTCTAAGGAGCTCGGCCAGATTGGGAATGAATCTTCGTAGAAATTTTATTCTCTCGATGAAAGACTGTAGTTCTTTAAGGTTTCTAGGGTGTTCTAACTTTTGTATGGCCTCGATTCTGCTGGGGTCTATTTTGATTCCATCCTTGGAGATGATGTGTCCTAGCAGTTTGCCTTCCTCCAGCTCGAAAAGGCTTTTCTTAGGATTTAAATAAATCCAAAACCTTCTAAATTTATCGAATACTCGTCTAAGGTGCCGCAGGTGCTCATCATCAGATCAGGAAAACACAGTTACATCATCTAAATAGACGACAATAAACTTGCTCGATTATTCCACGATGGTGATATCCATTGCTCTCTGGAATGTGGCTCCTGCATTCATCAGACCAAATGGCATTTTCACATACATGAAAGTGCCCCATGGTGTGGTGAAGGCGGTCTTGTCTTGATCATCCGGGTGAACTAGGACCTGATTATAACCTGAGAACCCGTCCAGCAGGGAAATTCGACTGGATTTGACCACCCTTTGCAGGATGTGGTCCATTTTAGGCAAGGGGTAATTGTCCTTCAGGGAGACCTTATTCAGATTTCGGAAATCTATGCAGAGTCTGATTTCCCCATATTTCTTATGTGTAGGGACCAAATTAGAGACCCATTTGGAAAAACGCAACGGGGCTATGATTTTGGCATCGTACATTTTTTTTATTTCCTTTTCTATCAGAGGGAGCAACCTGGGATTTATCCTCCTAAGTTTCTGTCTAAGTGGTTTTTGGTCTTCCTTTATTGGAATCTGGTGTTGTATGATGCTGGTATCGTAAGCTTTCAAATCCTCATAACCGCAGGCAAAGACATCTGAATATTCTTTGAACAACTCAATGTATTTGAGTTTCTGCTCAGGGGGCAGTGATTTGGATAATTTGACAATCCTAGGTTTCTCTTCCATCCCTATATTACAGTCCTCTACCTCTTGTCCATGTGCTTCAATTTTGGGTTTTTTGGCTACATCGTTAAAATCAAACAAGTCCTCTAAAGGAACTAGACCCCTAGGCAAAACGTTTCTTTTCAAATGTAAAACATCGCCATCCATTTCGTCATCGCCTAATTCTCCTGAATCTACGTTATTTGCACTATCAATTTCAACATCAAATCTATTTACATTTTCATCTTCGTTCTCTAAATCTATATTTGTACATTCAAAATCGTTTTTACACTGCAAAAAAGCTTCTATTTGATCATCATTACCAAACACTTGTCAGTACCTGATATTGTCGGGAACGGTTGGTCTGCATTTCACCTCAACAGTGTATGGGTGAGTCAGGCGGAAAGGAATCTTACATGTGGCTGCTGACGTGGCCAAACCGTCCGCCAGAATGTTTTGTCCCCTCGGCATCACCTGCAAGTCAACTTCAGTGAAACATCTAAGGGCATCAAGAATGGCATTCCTATAAGCTCTAAGACGTGGGTGTTTGGCAGCGTACTCACCTTTGATTTGCTTGATTATCAACTCAGAATCACCTCTTACCATAATTTGTTTAGCACCAACTCTTTTCAAAAGATTCAGACCAAGCATCAAGGCTTCATACTTGGCAATATTGTTAGTGCATTGGAAATTTAACTTGTAAGAATGATTTTCTGAATACCTATTTCTGTGATTATGCAGCCAAACTCCTGCTCCAGCTCCTTCTTTGCTCACTGCTCCATCAAAATCCATGCTCCAGAAATCTGCTGGTAGCTCTTCAGTTATCACGTTTTTCATCCTTGCTACCTCAATGGTTTCTTGGCCTTCATCCTAACTAGATGTATCTTCTGCCAGCTGAGTATCTTGTTCTCCCGTGTCACCATCATTGTACAAGATAAAAGAATCCAAATCGGAATGTGCAGAGTAAAGAGGATAGTTGTGCGGTTTTTCTTGGCTACTGACCATGTATTTCATCAATGTTTCTCTATATAGCCTTCTTTGTTGCCCGAAGACTGGGATAGTGGCATAAGACATATCTAGCTGCAGGGTTCCTCTCAACTTATCCCCCCAAGAGCGGGATAGCAACATTCCATACTTGGGAGGGATGTATGCAACTACCAAATCCATTACCATTCTCTTCGCAACAATCTGAACCAAGGTGATGCATAGGTCCTTGATCAAACCAATACATCTAACTTTATTGGAGTCGAATGAGTGTAAATCCTTGTAAGGACTGGTGACCTCCAGTCCCAGTTTCTCCATTACTTCTTTAGGCATCAGATTGTGGGAAGCACCTGAATCCAGCATAGCATTATGCAAGATCAGGTCATGTATGTTTAGACTGATGTAAAAAGGAGTGACATCACCAGTATCCTCTCGACCATCTACTTCAGGTCCGAACAGAATTTCGAGTTGATCATCAGTAAGGTTCACAGTATCTGAATGATTTGTTGATCCAATGGTTAAGGCCTTTGTGCCTATGTCGGGTTCAATGGTCAGTGATTTAATCACCTGTGAATGATAAATGTCTTTGTTCATTAACTCAGAAAGTGGGATGGGAATTTTTACTTTGGCCAATTCCCCCTCAAGGTTGAAAGGTGTAGGAGCTCTGCCTTGGCTTATCAATTCTGGTTTGTTCACTACACTCTTCTAGCTAGAAGTAGTAGGTGGAGTAATAGGTGAAAACTCAGGCTGTGACGATATTTTCATAATAGTAAGGTTTTTCTTCACAAGAGCTTCGACAGTACTCTTCTCAGGAATCTTCTTGGCAGATGGCTCAGAGGTCTTCTTGGTTTCGGTCACCTTCTTTGTTTCAATCATCTTTTTTGGAGAACTCCCTTCTGTCTTTTTACTCCACAGGTTATATTGCCGGTGTACCTCCAAAATGGCATTTTCGAATGCCTGTTGTTCTGCATCTTCTGCTTCTTCACTTACTTTTGTTTGGTTGAGAAGAAAAAGTTATTTCTCTTCTTGGGTAAGGAAAATAGCTTCGTTATCGTGAATACCCATGATATTTATGTGAGTATCCTCTAGTTCCTCAATTGCTGCCTCCCCTTCATCAGCATAATTTTCTTGCAGGGGAGGTTTGGTCTGTTGATCCGGACCTCTCTTCTCTCTTTGATCCCTAGGATCTCTCTATCTGATCTGAGGAGGGTTTCTCCTGAAGTTTGGATTATGAACCTGAGGAGCTGGTGGGTTTTCTCTTGGAGGATTTATGTCTAACACAGTAAGTCTTTCCATCATTCTTTCCATTGCTCTGGCTAGAGAATCCAATTTGGAATCTGAGTTTGACATGGAAGGTTCTTCTTTAATTGTGACTCTCCTCTTTGACCTCTGACGTGCCCTTTTTGCCAACAAATTGGCCTCCACACTTATAGCACTCTTCTGCATGTCTTCCAGGGTGGTAGAATTTCTTTCCCTTAGTTGGTATGACATGTCAGCATCAAAACCATCAGGGAATTTTATCAAGGCCAAACCTTGTGGAGGTTTGATTTCAGCTGGGATTGCATTGTACAGGTTATTAAAACTAGTGCAGTAATCTTGCACTGTCTCACCTTGATTTCTTTTAATACTTTCGTATTCTGACAATATTTGGAGAGGGTTTTTATTTACCTCCCATATGTTTAGAAAACTCCTTTGGAATGCGATAAGGTCAAGGAATGAGGCGGCACGCAACCCTTTGTACCATTTTTTAGCGTCACCTGTCAAACTTTGGGCAAACAATCTCATATGAACGTCAGCTTCGTCAACTTCATGCAGATCATAATAATCATTCATTTTATCAACGTGTTGTTGTGCACTCAAAGGTCCTGTTGCATCAAACTGTGGAAGTCTAGTTTGATAGTCTTGGGGCATGGCATGAAGAGGTGGAGTCAACACCAAGGGACCATATCGAGCTGCCATGATGTATGGAGGAGGTGGGATAACAAACTGGATGCTCGGCGAGGTTGCGGCTAAAGACGAGGACGAGGAGGGACTAGATAGCACCGAGTGAGTGGTTTGCAACTTAGCGGTGGGAGACAGAACTTTGGGGGTTCGGGGTTGCAACAAGGTTGGGTCAAGAATGATTCCAGTAACAAAACTATCGGACCGTGTTCTAACCAGGCTTTGTTGGGAAAAGGTGTCGAAGTCAAGGTTTTGAAAGGAAACGGGTTCCCCTGAAAAGGAAAAGGACTTATGAAAGGGAAAATGACTCACTGAGACTTCAGCTATAGTCTTTTTCCTGAGCAACTGTTCTGGGTTATCTGTCGCTATCGTAGGTTCTGGGTCTGGATGAGATCGAGTGTAAACTTTCTTAGAAGCCAGATTTCTTTTTTATTTTTATATATATACTTTTTAGTTTTGTGAGTCTGAAAATAATGTGTACAAAGTTTGATCAACCTCTAAACATTACTTTCTTCTCAAATTTGCAATATTCCAGGAACAAACTTTCTTTTTAGGGAAAAGACCACGTGAAATTATAAATTTTATGTTCGTCCCCAGTACGGTCGCCACTATGTTAGCACTTGGTAAATTTCCTAGAGGTTGACAATAGAAGAAATCTACTAAGGTAACTTTATCCAACCACTTTTGAAGTCGGTATCTAGCCCTTCCAACTTCAGAGAGGGATCTCTCTATTAGATTTAACTATGTTTCAAATTTCAAATACTAGGCTAGGTAAAGAAATAGGTCAGTTTTCGTTGTCAAAGTGTTTTTTCGAATTGGTTGAGACAATCTACACATCCATTGGGCTATGGGGTCTGTGTTTTAAATAAATATGAAAAACAAACCAGAAACGCATAGGGAAAACTTTCGTAGGGTGAGATAATATAACCACTGGATCTTTTAATAGCTTAAATGATGAACATAAGAAAAGATGAGAAAGATAATTTCAACAAAGAAGTAGTTAAGAATTCCTTTATTGAAAACACCAGAAGATAAACACTAAAATCTTTCGAGTCAGAAACAGGGTATATGAGATAAATCCTGCAACATTCGTTACTCTTAAAGATTAGATGTAGAAAACAGTATGATAACAAAGTGAGAATAACATTCAACTTAGAGAGAAAAACATCACCAGTGAATACACACAAGAATCCTGTAAAAGTGCCTCCTTTTTTATTAATGGAAGGTCTCTTCAAAAAGATTACAGTCTGGTAGCGTTAGGGTGTGAAGATCAACAACCCTCAATACTTCGAAAGGTGAAGTATTTATAACTCAAATTACAAAGATCCTGTCATTAATGACCAGGACGTGCTAAATCTATTTTTAGCCTAACTAGCTTAACAAAATTCCTAAATCTAGGAACTGCTTGGTGATGTGGTGCAACTGCACGTTGATTTCTGGGTGGGCCGTTGATGAAGCTTCTGCACGAATTCATCTGACTGGACATCTGACTGGACCGGGACAGCTCCTCTGCTAGTCGATTAGATCACAAAGCTCCTCCCATCTAAGATGACTGGGCACGTTGAATTTGAGCAGTCGTCGATACACTTCGTCCATTTCTGTGTACTTGGCGAATGTCGGCTTTGTGAGGAAGATGTATCGGATCTCGTGTTGGATATTGATGTCCCACTAGAGGGCATCTAGGAATGCCTTGCCAGTGATGCTCCCTTGAATGCCTGCAAAATTTGAACTGTTCTTAGCCACTTCGGCTAATCTCTTCTTGTATTCTGGGAGTGTCATCAATTTATCATTGATTACTTTCAGACCCGAAAGACCTTTCTTCTGGAGAGCTTCGATCTTACTGAAGAATTTTGTACCCCTAGGTCCATGGCCTGAACCTTTTCTTCCAACTGAAGCATTAATCCTCTCTTGGTCAAAACTCTTTTGACCTCAAGGATGGTCTCTATTATGTCTTCAATCTTCAATTCTTCCAGCTCTTCCCTGGTCTTAGAATTGAGGAACTTGATAATCTCGTTTGCATGTGCTGGCATGTCTCCCAATTCTACTCTGATCTTTTCGATGGCTTGTTTGCTTCTCAGCACCAACTCATTCTGCTCAAACATGATCTGGATCATTGGCCATATTTCATTCATGGACTTAGTGATCTATGTCCATACATTCTCTTTAACCTCAGCCAAAGTCTTTCCTGCCACTGTCTGCTTCCAGAGCTATTGTAACTCCTGCTTGAGTTGCTCTGTCACCTGCTTTTCCTTGGAGAGGCTGGTCTGGAAGGAAGTTTTGAGTTCTTGAAGGTTCTCCACTTCCTTTTTAAGCCTGCTAATCTCTGTCTCCTGCAGGTTCATCTTTTCCATGGATCTAGCAAGGTCGGTTGTCTTCTCCTGTGATGTCAATGGAGTCGCGGATGGGACTTCTGTCACTGATGTTGCACTCACTCCTGAAATAAGAATAGATCTCAATGGAATGACTTCCATTGGCTTTAGTTTCTCTTTCTCTTTTAATAACTTCTCCATCTCAGCTTCCATTTCTTTAAGCTGTGCATTCTGCTCCATGAGCAGCTTTAGCATCTCTTCTTTCTCTGCTATCTCCTTCGCCTGTGAATCCTTTGTGGGTGGGAGTTTCAGTTGTTTTCTCAGGGAGGCTATGTCAGCATTCTTCTTCTTGATCATTTCCTCAGCAGCTTTCACATTTGAAGGATCGTAACCAATTTTGAGGACCAGCTCCTCCAAAGTCTTGATCCTATTGTCCTTTGCAAAGGATGAAATCTTCTCCATCTTGAGCTGTGTCTGAACATTGTTCAGGGACACCTGTAATTTTGAAGCACCAGTAGAATCATGTGCCAGTGTGTAGAAAACCATTTCCCATGTCTGCTTGTGCGGATCCATTTGATCGTCCGGATGCACGTCCTTCGTTTGGAATTCGAAGGTGGCCCTTTTATAATCAGTGATCACCCTGGGGTATGGTACCTGTGCCTGGAGGAAGGCCATGTGCATTCTTCCCTTTTCTGTGTCAAATGCAGAAAGCAGCCTATGCTGCGTAGTCGACGTCTGCTTTAAAAATTGAGCACAAGTACTACTGGTAAGGGTCTGGTTCTTTTTCTTGATCAGCTCATACTTCTAAAAAATGCTCATCTTCAGTCCTCCCTTGCCTGGCTAGGTGCTCGATGGAGGATCCGTAGATTTCTCCATCACTGATGAGGTTATGGCCTTATGGACGCTCAAACCGAAGGGTGGAATAACAGACTTGGTCACTGTGGTAGATGGGGCTTCTTTTTCCCCGGTTGGGCCAGGAACTACAGCAGTCTTAGGCCTATTGGTATGCAGCTGAAATTCCTCGGAAGATACCTCAATGACTGGCGGAGACAAATCCTGCCTTGGGCTCTTCTCTTTAGGGACCTGTGGAGTAGTCGTTTGTGACACAGTGGCAGGGGAACCTTGTTGTTCTATTTCTATCAATGTGTTGGGCTCCCACACTGTCTGATTTGCAAATCTTTCAATTTCAGGCCTGGGCTCATTAGTATATGTAATGTTTTTATTCTTGACCCTCATCCCAGAAATGATCCCACAAGGATCATAATGCCATGGGAAGCTCATGAAGAACTTCATCTCCCTCAGCATCCTGTCTGCTTCTTCCCCAGCGCCACGATTGTTACAGATGAAGGAGCCAATCTTCCCCTTGATTCTTAGTTGTTACTTTTTCTTCAACGACACAAAATGGATATCGTCGGAATTAATAATCTGCCTTATATATTCAAGAGCAAAGATCCTGACAGGAAAATATTTGGGCAGCTTATACGGTACCAACTTGCACCCGTATACTCTGATCTCGGTGTAATCTTTATACAAGTACCAATCACCGGTCTTTGTGTTGTCCGAGAGATGAAGGATTCTCTGGACTTCATCGTTTATTCGAGGCTCGGGCCTGCGACCTAGCATGCTTACCACAAGGTGGTAGAACTAATCGATGAACTCTTTGAAGTTGTACTCTGTGGAGTTATGCTTGAGCAAGGAGGTCCATGCTGTCACTGCTTGAGGTTTACCATCTCCATCCATCTTCTGCTTGGAAAAAGACAAACAAATATGCCAGTACCGACGAGTATCTGAACATGCCTTCCGTGCCGAAATTCATGAACTATTCGTGAATATTTTCTGCCAAGAATGTACTGAAATCAAACTGGGTGGTGGGATTTTCTTCGGTAGAGAAGATGGATAGAAAACCCAGAATGGGTTCATCTACCCACTGATCAGAATAGTATCCTAACAAAGCACAAAGGGATGAAATGACCTGGTTTCCCTTAGTGGAGAACATGGACGATGGATAAGGAGGATTTGTGGAGGGGAATTGAGCAGATGGGGGAAGGAAAAGCTCGAATATTTGAGCTCTTTGGGGGGAGGTCATTTTCTGGTACAATTCCGTGAGAATTTCCAGGTTGAAGGGAGACGCAGAGTTGGCTCGGGGGATTTGCATCATCTGGTCTATGGATTCGGGCGTGATGAGAAACAAGATTTCTTTGGATGAGGAGATGATGGCTCTTTGTTTTGGGATATAGTGGGCTTGACACTTAAGAGTGAACTCGGGAAAATGGTGGATTTGGGGAAATAGGTAGAGGGGTAAATTGGACTCCTAGAGTCCAATTTCATCACTCTGGTCCAGGAAAACTTCCCTGAGCCATGACTGGAGGTCTGAGAAATCAAAATCGCATTTGGTATCTGCGATTAATTGGTCTTTTTCGACCAGTGGGATCTTGTCCATGTCGACAGGAGGCGGGAGAAACGGATTCTCCTCTCCTTCTGCTCTTTTAGATTTTGGCGCAATCTCTGCAACAGTACCTGCAATAAAACACAACGTTAGTGGGGGCGACTGACTGTTGATAAGGACAACGGACTGTAACGAAGGAGTAAGCGGTGAATTTCTCTGGTGTGATGGATGAATAGCGTAAGTAAGGGGAATAACGGTAGTTTTAGTTAAACGGGGGTCAGTTGGGCGTGGGAGACAGGTCAGCTAGATAACGGATAGGTTATCCAGTAATAAATGGCTAACGGATCACTTGAGGATGAGATGGTGGGTGACGGTGGTTGAGGGATACGGACAGGTGACGCGGTGGCTATCGATTGGAGGTAAAAATCATAGTAAGGGGCTTGCCACGAACGAAAGGGAGGTAGGGACTGACAGCAGTTATGGGACATGACTAACTCGGGAAAAATGGAAGGTGATGTCCAGTGGTGATGATGGTAAGTCGGGGCCATTAAAATGATGCCACGTACAAAGAGGGGCCTGCCAGAGAGAAGATTCCATTCCGGACCCCCCCCCCCTCAGTTAAAAGCAGATCATCCAGGGGGGTCCGAAATCCATTTTGGGCCTTTGATCTGCACGCTTGTTTTTGAGCCGCAGATCTTTGCGCTTTGTTTATCACTCATTCTGGACCCCCCCCCCCCTCCATTAAAGGCAGAATGAATGGGGGGATCCAGAATCCAATGTTGACTGTTGATTTGAGGGCTCGATATTGAGCCATCCAAATGAGTGTGAGTCTTATCATCGATTCCAGACCCCCCCCCCCGGTTAAAGGTAGAACGGTCGGGGGGGTTCGGAATGATCTGTCCACCCTAGATCTGGGCGTGATCATCTAGACCATTGATATGTGTAGGGATCATAAGTGGGGGGCGGAAGACACATGCGCCGGGGAAAACTTAGGATAAACGCATTTTATGGGTTTTTCCCTGAACTTTTCAAGTAGACACCACCATGGGGCTCGACCAAACGATCTTCTAAGCATATGAGACATGGTGCAATATTTGCATCAAGCTGGTTTTTATTGAAATGAAGCAACAATACAACTAACCTATATTCTAACCTAGTTTCCTATGACAGTTAACCCAGATTAGACTATTGGGTTAAGAATTTATTCTACCCTGGGGCTATCTGACCAGGATTAGACAGTCTGGCCAGATTTATTCACTAATCTACCTAGACACTTTGGCTAAGATTAAACTGTTTAGCCAAATTCATTCACTACCCTATCAACATCAAATTTAAAAAGAACTTGGCCATGCTTGAAAGGTATGGACCAAGTTACTATTATTGCATGGGNCTTTTTCAAATTATTTGCAGAATGAAAAATCATTTGTCAACAAAAACACTAGAGACAGATAATATCCTAGTCACCAGTTGATCCTATAAATTATAGGATGATAACAGATCGCATTATATTCATCATCATCAATAACATTTAAACATTCATAACGGTTCATATGTCTTAAAAGTTTAAGTGTATCATTTAATAGTTTCACTGTGAAGAGAAAATAATATAAGTAGGCTTCAGGTAAATCCTGGTTGTCTAAGTCAAAAGGTGGTGTTACATACACCCCACCTTCGAGAAACATATTGTCGAGGTGGTCAAAAAAGTGAGGGATAGTCTCGTCATAGTGTCTCGGCGTCTTCCCAAGTAGCAGATCCTGGACTATACTTGTCCCATTGGACCTTAACTTGGTCTACCAAACGGTTCCTGAGTTGTCGAACTCTACGATCCAATATGCGTAATGGTTCTACCGTGAGAGTTCCCACATTCGATACCTGCAATTCCTTCCAATTTAGTTTATGTGATTCATCAGCAACATAATGATGTAAAACAGATACATGAAAAACATTATGAGTTTTATGTAAGTGGGGTGGTAGTACGAGACGATAGGCAATGGGTCCAATTTTCTCTTGGATTCTGAACGGTCCTATAAATCGATGTGACAACTTTGTCCCCTTCCCGAACCATATGGTACTCTTATTAGGCCTGATACGAATGAAAACCTGGTCTCCCACCTCATAAATTTGGTCGGTCTTGTGTGCATCCGCATAACTTTTCTGCCTATCTTGTGCTTCCTTTAGTCTCTGCCTAATCTGAATCACATGTTCCTCCATCTCTTGAATCAATTTTGGCCCAACTGTTACTCGATCTTCTAATCTATCCCAACTCAATGGCGTTCTGCATGGCCTTCCATACAGAGCTTCGTAGGGTGGCATTCCGATGGAGCTATGAAAACTATTATTGTAGGTAAATTCTACCAAAGGTAGGTACTTCTCCCACTGGGTTTGATTATCCATGACATACATCCTGAGCATGTCTTCCATGACTTGATTTACTCTCTCGATTTGCCCATCTATTTCAGGATGATAAGCTGTGCTTAAGTTCAACCGAGTCCCCAACGCTGACTACAAACTTGTCCAAAACCTATAAGTGAATCTGGAGTCCCTATCTGAATGATCTTCTTAGGTATCTCGTGCAAACGGATAACCTCGCTTAGAAACACACGTGCCACGTCAGTGACATCGTAAGTGTCTCTAATTGGAATAAAATGAGCACTCTTGGTTAACTTATCCACTATCACAAGAATGGAATTGTGTCTATGATATGTGAGCGGAAACCCCACAACAAAATCCATAGAGATGACTTCCCACTTGGACATAGGAACATCATGTGGTTGTAGGAGGCCTGCTGGGTGATGGTGGTCGGCTTTCACTTGTTGACACTCTAGGCATTTGGCGATGAAATGGATTATATCACGCTTCATGCCTACGTAGAAGAAGAGCTTCCTCATGTCTGCGTACATCTTCTTTACACCCGGATGCGCACAATAAAGTGCTCTATGGGCTTCCTTCAGTATGATGCTTCGAATATCCCCATTTTCATGGATGTACATCCTTCCTCGATATCTCAATAGTCCATCTGCTTCCAGACTATATCCTTCATACTTTGGATCTAACTGCATCTCGCTCTGGAGGTTTGAAGTAATCTTTAAATACCAACTGTCTCCTTGAAGTTGCGTCAACACATGTTCCCTCAGATTGACCTTTAAGGCTACCAAGGAGAAGACATGTGGTCTCCTACTCAAGGCATCTACGACCACATTTTCCTTCCCCTTGATGTACGAAATACCAAAATTGTACTCACTCATAAACTCACTCCATCACCTTTGCCTGGCATTCAGATCCCTTTCAGTGAAGAGATGTTTTAAACTTTGATGGTCCGTTTTGAGCTCAAAGTTTCACCCCACAAGATAGTGCCTCCAAAGTTTCAGAGCTAGCATTACAGCTACCAAATCTAAATCATGAGTCACATATAGCTCTTTGTGTTTCTTCAACTTCCTTGATGCATAAGTTATCACTCCTCCATCCTTCATTAGCATGGCCCCCTGTTGTGGGGTTATTCTACCCTACGGACTAACAAGCTAGGGCTTAAACTTGCATGCAGATCATGACCCTTCAGAAATAACCTTTAACCTTCTACCCCAACCTAAAACCCTTTTTCACAAGCAAACAAGGGAAGAACCAACTA
>ML782962.1:172354-205260 GCA_009831015.1 Picea engelmannii | reverse complement strand
CTTTGTCCTCCAACTGCTTTGCTTGAATTCTCCTAAAGCTTGAGGAAAGGCTAAAGGGTTGGGACAAAACGGATTCGGCAATTGGGCAGAGTTTCTTTGCTATGATTTTTCCTCTTGAATAGTACCCCTACCCCTTCTTTTATAGGCTAGAAGGAGCTAGGGTTTTAGACGAACTCTGGGCCATGCATGGCTAGGAGTTCCAGTTAACTGACCCAAGGCTTTTTGTCCCGGCGTAAACTTTCTTGATTTTTTTCTTTGTTAGGTAAACGCGGGATGTAGTGGGCCAGCCAGTGTTCCAACGCGTGCAGTAGAAGGCCAGCAAGCGTTCCAATGCGCCCAGTAATGGGTTAGGGCGCGGGTTACTTGTTTTAAGAGGTTTTTGAAGAGTCTGTTCGGCATGGCTTTGGCAATGAAGGGCAATGAGTTGGCCTGATGCCAGGTAAGCATGGATGGTGCAATTTAGGGTTATAACACCCCCAACCCTTGCTTCGAGGCATCCGTGCAAACTGTGAAGTCCTTTTCCATATCCAGCACTCGTAGAATTGGCGCACTAGTTAGTAACCTCTTAAGCTCGATGAATGCACTATCACATTCTTCTATCCATTCATACCTGACACCCTTGCGCTGCAAAGTGGTGATGGGTTTCGCTATTTTGGAGAATCCTTCCACAAATCTCCGATAATAACCTGCTAGCCCCATGAAGCTTCTCACCTCATGGGCATGTTTCGGCACTGGCCACTCCATAATGGCCTTTACCTTTTCTGGGTCCACAGAGATTCCTTTGTCGGAAATGATATGACCTAAATAGTGAATCTCTTTCTGGAAGAAGGAACACTTCGACAACTTCCCATACAATTTGTTCTCTCTAAGGTAGGACAACACCACTCGTAAGTGTTCCTCATGTTTTCTTTCGTTTTTGGAATAGATGAGGATGTCATCTAGAAAGACTTGTACAAATCGATCTAAGTACTTCTGGAACACGTCGTTCATGAGGCTCATGAATACTGTTGGCGCATTGGTCAATCCAAAAGGTACTACGACAAACTCGTAATGTCCAAACCGATTTCGAAAGGCAGTTTTTGGGATATCGCCCTCCTTAATCCTTAATTGATGATACCCTGATCGCAAATCGATCTTTGAGAATACCGCTGCTCCTTTCATCTGATTGAAGAGCTCATCTATTCACGGCATTGGGTACCTATTTTTCACTGTAGCATGATTCAAGTCCCTGTAGTCTATACACAGTCATAAGGATCCATCCTTCTTCTTTACAAAAATTACTGGTGCGCCCCAAGGTGAGACACTGGGCCTTATTAGCCCTAAGTCCAGTAACTCTTTCAACTGCATTTGCAATTCACAAAGTTTCGGCACTGTCATCCGATACGGAGTCTTGGAAATTGGTTCTGCACCAGGTTTTAGCTCAATAGTAAAATCAAGCTCCCTCTCAGGAGGTAACCCTGGTAACTCGTTCGGAAAAACATCCTTAAATTCTGACAATACTGGGTACTGATCCAATGAGGGTCCCTTCCTTTCATTCACTGCTTCCACTACATACAGTCGACACCCTTGCCTCAAGCATCATTTAACCTTCATAGTTGAGATAAATCGTAATGGCACTTTTCTTCGTACACCCTGGATCTCTACTAGCCTTCCTTTGTCTTCTACACAGAGCACCCTTTTTGCGAAACAATCTACCAAAGCTCGATGAGCTTCTAACCAATCCATTCCAATGATTAGGTTGTATGCCCTGAGAGCAGTGATGTATACCTTCAACCTGGTAGTACACACTCCCAGTTTTACTATACAATTATCAACACTAGGTCCTACCGCTTGTTTTTCCCTCGAAGCCATCTCGACTTTTTTAAAGTCATCGTGCTCATAGGCTACCAACCCACTCTTTTCTAATGCAGATGGTGAAATGAAACTATCTGTAGCACCAGAATCAAATAAAATCTTAAGGTTGATGTGATTTAACGTACCTAATGACTCCACCAATGTGGATTCATGTTTGGCCTGGCGATTATTAACCGCTGCGTAAATCTAGTGGCTACTACTTTCTCTTCCCATCGGGACCTTTCCTTCTCTATGCGCAAATCCTGATTGTAACTATGGGCAGTCACGCTCGTAATGGGGTCCTCCACACCCCCAACAGGTAACACGAGATTGAACCTACACACTGCTATGTGACTGTCTCTGAAATGAGTTCCTTCCCCTGGAACCCCTGCCCCGATTAGCTATTCCCTGAGATGGTCGTGGACCTGTCCGCGTCGTTGGTGATGAACGAGATGTTGCACTCACTGCCATTGAAATCCCTGCGATCACTGTCCTTGGTGCGACTTTGTTACCATATGGAGGTGGCCTTGAGCCCCCTCCCCTGGGAAATGTCCTAGGGGCCTTTCCGACGAATCCAGGATGATGCGAAAATGTCGATCTTGTACCCCCGGTTAAGTTCATGTGTTCCTCCGCATAACACGCATTTTCCACAGCTTCCGCTACCGAAGACGGTTTCCACATCCTCACCGTAGCTCTTATCTTAGGGTTCAATCCATAGGAGAAGTTCTCTACCTGTCGTTGGTCATTATCCATATATGAAACATATTTGACCAATTCCATAAATCTGATCTCATATTCTTCTACAGTTTTGTTTCCCTGTACTAAGGCATGAAACGCTCCTACATGTTGTTCCTCATAGTAGGCTGGCAGATATTTCCTTCGAAACCTCTCCTTGAAAATTTCCCAAGATACTGTGTCTGGGGTAAGATGCAGTTGTATTTCCAGGTTTCCCCGCCAATTCAAGGCACTATCTCTTAACTGAAAAATTGTGATCTTTGCAAAATTGAGTTGGACGCATAGTCCCTCAAGGCAAAACACCTTGTCATGTCTTCCAACCATGCTTCCGCGCGTTCACTGGCACGACCCCCGGCAAACTTTGGAAGTTTGATCTTCTACAATTCTCAAGTGATGTATTCAGGTGGAGGTCCTCCCCCTGAATCCCTTGATGCTTCTGGATTACCCATTCCATATGGTGGGGGTTCCACGTCGGTCCCTGCAGTATGAGAGCTAGTTTGGGCGATGGTGGTGGCGGCACTTGCAGTGTTGGCAGTGCCTGCGACGATGCTTCCCTACCTCAATTCCCTCGAGTCCTAACCATCCTGTATGATTTAACCTGCATCAACCAAAGTTGTCAGGGTGAGTTCAAGGACGTTTCAAATTGGTGCTACTCAAACTAGAAACAGGGTTAGGTGTAAGTTTTTCTTTACTTGTCTGTAAACAGACGTTACTCTCTTTAGGGGATTGACTGGGTTAGGATTAAGCATCTAATATTTATTTCTTCGCCTAAGAAAACTATTGAATCCCTTGCCTGGTAGTTATGCTAGCCTTGCACCATACTCGCCAATTCCTCTAGCTTACTTTTCTAGTGTGTAAGTTGACTCCTTCCCGCTTGTCCTAGTCTAAGTCCTTTAAACTTTTCGCTTACAACTAAATGTCCTTCGATCCTTGACTCTTGAGATTTCCTTAGTGCATTGTACATATGTGTTGAATTGCATGTCTCGGTGGCTGCAGGTGTGAGTCTTTAAGGATTGTAGAGTGGCTTTCGGCATTGGAACTTAGCGCTTGTGCGTTGTGGTTATGTATTGCTTCCTGACTTGTGGTCGTATGATGTAGTGAGCCTGAGGCTATGTGTTGAAGCTTGGTAATTGTGCGCTGGGATTTGGTTCTTAGCTCGTGGACTTGGAGATTGGGCCTCGGGCGCAATACTTTGAAATTTCTTATTAAATTAATCACCCTTGTACATTATTAAATTTCTTATCAAATTAAAGACCCATAGCGTGGTGTAGTGGTTGGCGTGAATGTGTGGGGCCTTTTGACTACTTGGAGGTCACGAGTTCGACTCTCGGGAATCAAGTAATCTTTTATAAATTTTTCTACTTATACACTAATTAAGCCTAATTATCTCAATTAAGTTTATATTATTATAATGAATTCAAATAAGAAAATATTTAAAGGAAAACAAATGTAAAAACAATTATAAAAATGAAATAAATAAATAAAAATTTAAAATAATATTAATATTTTAATTTATGTTTTATAATTATATTTGTCTTAAAAGTTATTAATATATAAATATATACAATATATATATATATAAACTGTATACACGGATGAAAGAAAAACAATAAATAAAATAAAATAAAAACAACTCGAATAACCCTGGGGCATCGTGGGACCTCACATGAGGCCCACGTGCCCCCTCCCTCTTTTCCCGGTTGTCCAAACCTAAAATAAAATAATAGTAAAAATAGAAGGCTATACAAACCCTAAACAAACCCTAACCCCGAATTCATTCCTGCGTTTTCTAATTCCAGAACACGGTTTTCCTTCTCAGCTCAGCTAGTAGAGCGTGTTTGGTCTCGGCTTGGCTGAGCGCTCGGCTCGCTCGACTTGACGTATAGTGCAAGTGAAAATGCCTCTTGCAGGCTCTTCTCTTGGTTGTGGCTTGTTCGACCCGGCGCTTGTGCATTTCTGTCGTTTCTGCAATTGGTCTTTTTCTCTTGAAGTTTCTATTCTTAGTTGTTTCATCTAATGTACTCGCAATTTTGTGGTTCTTGAAAAGTTTAAACTTTTTCTCATGAAGTTTCTCTTCTTAACTGTTTCGTCTAATTTACTCACAGGTTTCTGGTTCTTTTTCCAGTCTACTCATGATCTGCCGCACCCGGAAAAGAGTCTTGCAGAGAGTGTCCTAGCCAGTAACGAACGAAGCAAGTAATGATGCCTGCCAGTATCAAAAGCCAATAAAAAAAAAAGGTAGCAAGCAGCAATCGATAGCAGGTAGGTTCATCGGGCATAAGGTTAACTGAGGACTTTCGGTGGCCCCGCGTATGTGCTGATGAACAAATTCTGCAATCCTGAAGGAATATCATATGGCTTAAATTATGTGTTTGTAGTTTCACTGATCACATTTGAATGGGGAAGATAGTAATTATGCTGGGTGGATTCACACACTTCGGGGAGGAGGACATNTGTTTATGCAGGCGCGGCTCCTCGTTCGTGGCTGGGCACTGAGTTCGGGCTATGTGGTTCACACGGCCTTGTCTTGTGTTGTGCATAGGTCGTGCTCCTCCTTCTCGATATCTTGGGCGTTTGGGGCGTTTTCTTGTGTTAACCCGCGCTGTGTTGTGGTCAGTGCTTGACACTGTGGATGTGTAGTGCCCATACAGTCCACCCATGGACTCTTGTTGAATCTCTTCTTGGCACCTTGTGTGGGTGTTGTTGATAACTACTTATCACTAAATCCCCTCTTCTTTACTTCATAAAAAATGACAGTCTCTTCATCCTACGTAAGGGCCTCATCTGCCTGGAGGCAAATCATGGGATCCATGCATACCCATTTCTTTATGCTTAGACGCCATTCCTTTGTGGTATAAAGACCACATTTTGGACCTTTAATTCCTTACATTCCTTGTTAGAGCGTGCATAGACCAATCCCGGCTTCAAGCCTGTGGAATTCGATGTAGAAATCGTTGACCCTGATTTGGTCCAATTTGATCCTGACTTGGTCCATTTCGACCCAGTTTTCTTTTCTCTGTCCCTGTAAATTGTTTTGTATATTATAGTCATCTAGGATATCTGAGTCTTTGATTTTGTTACAGTGTAGGATATTTTAACCTCTAGAATCTCCGTACATAGTCCTGTTGTTTGTTAAATACTGGAAGAGTTTGTATAATTGTATGAAATTTTGTGTAAATGGTCTATAATTTCACTACCGTCAAGGATCCATGAAGATTTTCTGATCTTTGAAGGGTTTTGGGTACGGTTCCTATAAAGAAACATTGAAGCCAAGAAATATCCCCAATGGGTGCTTTGCAGGAGCCTGTGATATGCCCAACTGTGTCCGTCAAAAATGAAATCATTGTTTCTGTGTTTTCTTTGACTGGTGCCCCGGCCAAATGATGCAGTTATTTCAGAAGCAGGTTCTGGGGTTTCAATAAAAAGAACTGCAAGGCAAGAATCTATACAGAAAACTTGTTGAAATCACCTTACAGTGGATTTCAATGCAGCTCAAGCATGTCCTCTAACAATGGGAGCATGGCGGACAACTTCAATGAAAACGATGAGGATTATGTTAATTCAAGTGTCATTGAAGCAGTTGAAGACAACTCTATCATGATATTTTAGGGATTGTTTACTTGGTTAAAGGTGATATGTGTACCTAAGAATTAATATTCTAAATATATGTATTTTACTTGTTTTTCCTTCTTAACTTATTACCTTGCAAGTATGGTAGATTATATCTATTTTCTCAGCTTGGCATGGTTAAATTCTTTCCTTCGACATTGCAGTCTCTAAGAAATAACATATTAACAATAGATGGAATATGTAGTGCTTCTTTTGGTGATTGCAGCGTAACATGTGTGCCTTTTTTTTAATTACTTTTTCTATATTCCCTTTTTTTTTATATTTTTATCTGTGTAAGAAAAATTTTGTGTGCTTGGCTTGCAGGTTAGGTGGAGCTTAGGTGGAGCTGGAGCTTGGCCCAGATTTATATCTAATTAAGGGTTTGGGTAGGTGGGTAGGCCCTTGGCTCTAGATTTTGAACAAATAGCTCTGATACCATGTGTAGTGACCAAACTTAATTAAATCCAAAATTTTGTACAAATTAAACATATAATTATTTCTCATACAAAAATAATTCATTCGCCATCATATGAGCATATAATATTCAACAGAATTTAAAATTTAACTACAGCATGAAAATAACTCAGCAATTTCATAAATAAATTACCTTCTTCTGATGCTAATTTCTGCTGATATGGTTGTCCTTCCTGCCTTGCCCAGCCTAATGCACTGACCCAACTCTTCCCAAACCGACTAACCTCTCAGCCAGCTAGGAGCAACCTGTCCGGCTCCCTAGCTCCAAGAAACCGAAAGGAATCCTGGCCCCCATGCCCAAAACCCCCAACAACCCAGTGCCCCCTACAATGATTCACCAAAAACCACCAAAACCAAACTCCTCCCACTAGAAAATATGCCACAGCCCCCAAAAATCACAGAAAAATATAATCCACAGAATTATCCTCCTCTCCCAATGCTTCCTCTCCCCCAAAATAATCATCCCCCTTCCTGTAGGACTATTTCCCCGTCATATCTTCCCCTTTCACCAACTCTCCTCCCCCTCATTTATTTCCTTATCTCCTCCTTTAATGTCTTATCCCCTTATTTAACGTTTCTTTCCCCCCATATACATAAGTCTTTAATAAATTAAATTATTAACCCCTTTAATTCTTTACTCAAATAATTAATGAGTCAATTAATAATTAATTAATCATTGACAGATATGAACAAGTAATTAATAATAATTAATTAGTTAATATTATTAAGAAATAATTATTGTTTAACTAACATATTAGGACAGTCAGATTATCAAATTAATTATAATTAATAATCCCTATACATTTATTTAAGCAGGGTTGTTACACTAAAGGTTAAGGAACTCCTAGAGTCTCGAAGTCTAGAGTAAATCCTCATCATCCAATGATGGGTACATGAATTCATATATCCAAGTATTCAGAACTCTACCATTCAGGAGCTGGTGGTTGAAGGTTGTGAAGCTACAGAGGGTTGTGAACTCCCGGAGTTCCGAAGTTAATCATGATCATTGTTATCGGTAAAATCCAGGATCATTAGATCTGTGGGTTCAGGCTTCACGAATTTGGATGGAATGAGAGTTGCAATAGCTCAACCTCTCGAAGCCCAGAGCCCCAGAGTTTCTTAAGGCCATAGATATGAGCGGGGTGTGGGAACCATCGATCCCTTAATCATTCGGTATTCGGTCGTTCGTCAAGGTTTAGAGGTAATTGTTAAGGATTACGAAGACCCCAAAGTTTCAAACTTTTGGAGTAAATCAGATTCGTATATATAGTGAACAAACAAGGACAATAGATCTTCAATTCTTAGTCCTTCGTAGGTTTCGGCACTTCGGCACTTTGGAGGAAATGAGTTGTTATTTGCAAAAGGTGATGAACTCTCGAAGTTTCGAACACCAAGGTAGACAACATTCGTTGATTTTTAGGAGGAGTGTAAGTCATTAGATCTCTGATCTCTTCAGTGGTTCGGTGGTCCAGGTGAATAGTCTAAGGTTGTGAAGTAGGGAAAACCCCGAAGTCCGGAGTTCCGTAGTGGATCTCCACCGTAGAATATCACGTTAGGAGAAACTCTACCAGCAGTTATATTAAGTTGTTAAAATTCAACGAAAGGAGGGCGGTTGGGCTGGGTAACCTACAACTGTTGGTCAACTCAGTTTATGATTGACTTCGGTCGGTTAACACTTCGGGAGAAAGGAGTGTTGATTTTAAGGAACCTTCGTAGCGTCGGAGTTCCAGAGTCCTGAATAACGCCATTTTTTACTAGCACTAGGTTCTGGCTCCTGGTCACATGCATAACTTGGTTTAGGAAAAAGGGCTAACACCCAAGAAATAAGTAAGAAAAAGTTACAAGTCTGGAGACCTTTGCCCAAACATCCTGAGATCGAGAAGTTTGAATTTAAGATACTATAGTATAGGGATTCCTCGTTACTAATAACTTGGGTTAACCAAAGATTTATGTCAGAAGAACATGAAAATTCGAGTTAAAAAAACCATTGAGAATCCACCATTGATAGAAATAAAATATCACAAAAATAAACAGGAAGTTATGGTACAATTTCGGATCCAGTATGTCTCTCGGCAACGAACCCATCAATAGAATTGATTTGAATTTTAAATGAAATTCAACAAGAACTTCAGGTAATGACCAGTGAGAAATACATTGATAATGTTCTAACATAATCCCCTTAAAACTCTGATCAAACATATTTCAGGTAAGGATGAAAATACAAACTTAAAAATAAGTTATATGAAATATAAATTTTTCACTAAAAAAGGATGACCTGAATGATATACAGAGTTCTGAAAACTTCTGAAATTTATAGTGAAGATTTAAATTATAAAACTATAGCTATTATTTGTTTGTCAGCAAACGTAACACTTGACATTTAGACTTCCAATGATTCTACCTTGACTCTATCCATCTATTGTACTAATACTCTCGTAATATAAATAAATTCATCTTATAAATACTAGAAATCAATGAAACTTATGTGTTGAAGATGTCCTTCCAGACCGTGCGCTCCTTCCTTTTCTTTGCTTGATAATCACAGAGACTTCACTGGTACCTCCCAGCCAATGCTAGGGATACTCTTCTTCTCCCTTAGCCCCCTGAGCCGCAAAGGGGCCAAGCACACAAAAAACATAACATAATAGCTTCCAGGCTTGCCTCGCAAGGAAGAGCTTCCACTCTTTTCACCCGCCTGGAGTACCAACTCTCACAAGTAAAAACATAGTCAATCAAAAATTCGGTAGCATAACAGTCCTCCCAAAAGTGCCATCCCTTCCCTTCTGTGTCAATATATGTATATAATTATCTCTCATGGACATGTGTCCCTCATAATCCACAAACAAAGTTCTAGAAGCCATCTTGACCAAGACTGTTCAGTTACATCAAGAAGATTGGGCTGATAGGCTCCCAGAGGCTTTGTGGGCATACCGAACTACTTGGAGAAATACCACTGGGCATACCCCTTATGAGCTAGTGTATGGGAAACAAGTATTTTTACCAATAGAATTCCAAGTAAGGACCTTCTTTATTGTCGCATAATTATGATTGAACCTAGATGAGGCTCAAAAGCAACGAGCCCTACAATTGAATGAATTGGATGAAATCAGGCAAGATGCCATCCAATGGACAATATTGGTCCAAAACTAGAGGAGCAAGTGGCATGACAAGTTTATTAAAAAGAAACACTTCCAACCTGGTGATTGGGACATGTTTTTTGATTCCCGGTTCAAAACCTTCAAAGGAAAACTTACCACCCGTTGGTTGGGCCCTTAAGAGGTAGACACTATATATGAAAATGGAGTTGGAAAAATTAAAACAATTGACGATGGACAAGTCTCCTTTGTGGTAAATGGACACCGACTTAAGTTTTATCATAAGCCCATTTCCAGAAAGGATTTTCTACAGGTCATGTCAGCTGACAAGGCATTGGCCTTAGTATATGGGGAAGCCCCCCCTTGTTCTTGAAAGGTTTTTTTTTAAATATTTCCTACTGTATATATGTAAATAGTTTTCGTTAATAAGGCAATTCTAAGAGGTTTATGTAAATAATTATTTCACCGGGAGTACACAGTTTCAAGGATCTTTCATCAAAACATTGTTATACTTGAATTTTGTGTCTGCTAAAGCATCAAATGAATAGTGACTTACTGTAATTAGCCACGTTTTTGCAAAATTATCATTTTTAAGGCATTCTAAATCAGTTGCTCTTGAAACTCTTCACCATTGTATAAGGAAGTGATACCATGACTATCAAGCCTAGAGGTCTCTTGTACAGTTTTTCCAAGAAACCTGAGTAAGTGAGTCAAGTGTTTTTATCAAAGAGTAACAAGGAAGTCTCATTAGCAGTTAGTCATGGAAAAATCACAATAATTACAAAGGAAGAAAGTAAGTTGAACCTAGAGATACCTTTCTATTCTTTCTCAATGGTACCATCCACTACCCACTAAATAACTTGATTATATCATATCTTTAGATAGGTCACGTCCGCTTAAGTATCCCTTACATCGGGACAACCACTAATTATATAACGTAAAGTCATCCTCTAACATAAATACCATCCCAATTAAAAAGAAAAGAAAGAAAAAGTCGTTTCAGAGTTGTTCCCCCATCTTCTTGCATAACCAATCTTATACTAAAATCTTAAATGATGGAGGGCCAGTCTCTGAGGGTTTAAGAGGCTAACCCGTCGAGATACTGAACAGGTCTACTGGTAGCGGGTACCGACCTATGGTATGACTAGGTAAACCCGTCGAAGTACTGAATAGGCTTGCTGGAAACGGGGCATTCTACCTAGCGAGGATGATGATCTGACAAAAATAAATAATAAATCTAAACTTGTCCTGATGTACAACATTACTTGCAAACAAAGATGACATGGAGTATGTGTGGTTAAGCTAAGGTTAATGAATCTCATAAATTTTCCATTGGTAAATGACTCTAAGACTATCTTGAAACTCTCTTGCCTACCTCTTCTTATCTATATATAGGATCTCTTATCCTATAGTTGGGGCAATCTCCTAACTGTCTCATCGGACCAATCTGTGAAATTGTATCTTTACACTTGACATACTATAAATATTTGGCTATTGGGGGATACTGACTAGTTTCCTATACTTTTGATTGTGAGGTGCCACAATAATTAGGTGTGGGGGAGGGATTCATGAGCTGACAAATGATTATTGCCTAGAGGAAAGAGTCTTTGCAAGAATTTTTGTACTATTACCATGATGCAGGTTATTACATTGATAGTCATGTTATTTTTAAATGCTTAACTCCTGTATGTTATACATTACTGAAATCATGCTTAACAGGCCATTCTTTATCAGTTTATCATTCATTACAACCCGTTCATTATAGGTTTTGACACTTGCTATAACCCGATCATTATAGGTTTTGACACTATATGTTATATACAAGAAGAATGAGTAAGCATGGAGCACTCTGCCTCTGCTCATTAACCACTATGGTTGTCAAAAACACTTCAAAATTGCAGGTTGTCCATTAAAAGAGGCGAAAGTGCACTTAACACAGGGGTACCGGATGAAGTACCCTATGAGGTGCCGGAAGAGGTGGCAGATGAACTGTCGTTTGAAGTGCCATTGCATTGCATACCAGTAACTATCCTAGATTCCAGGGAACTAATATTGATTTACATTCAATTAAATTTGTTACAGGCATTGATTAAAAGATGCCTCATATGGTTATGATCAAATGACCAAGTCAAAAGACTTGGACATTGATCTAAGTACGCACCACTCCATTTCTCCCAAGCTTGCCATCGAATTCAAATCTCCCACACATGGCAGCTCGCACGCACATGTGAGCAATGTACTCCACCATAAGAGCGTCCAAAATCGGGCTGGGCACTCTATTGTTTCATTTTCCCTTGCCATTTTCTTTTCCCTACGTTAAGGAATCGCGCCCAATCTCTGTCGAATTCGCCCTCTGTTCTAATCACACTCAGACTATGTTAAACCTGTTCCATTTCTTGGCCTGTTTCGCTTTGTAAAATTCGCCCTCTGTTCCAATTGCACTCAAACCATGCCCAATTTGTGTCTCTGGGTGGCTCAATTTCGCCCTTGCTTAGTGAATTCAAACTCTGTCACGATGCCCAAGCGATACAAACCATCCTCCTATGCAAACTTGTTTGCCATTCCAGAATTCGCACAGTGCAGGGAAGTGTTCTTGCATGCTAGATGGGGGCCATTTTTGTCGAGTTTGCAAGGCCATGATGACATTCTTTCTATGCAATTTGCAGTTGGTTTTGATGGCAAGATAGCACATGTAGGGTCTCTCAATTTTGCAGTCACAGAAGAGTCAATTGTTGCTGCAACAAAACTTCCAAGAATGGGAGATAGGTGGTTCAAGAATCATCAATTGTCACGCTCAAGTTAAAACATGGTGTTTAAGCCCAAATTCAAGAGCATTTCAGGAGCGAAAGGGTATGTTAAGGAGTGGATAAAGCCAGAATTGGTCAATCCCCTCATCGTTATCACAAGGTTAATTACATGTGAAGGTAGATAATCCACCTTCAAAGCTTGTCACTTTAGATTGCTGGCTCATTTTCTGTTCAATAAACCTTTGAACTTTCCCTTTTTTTTCTCAAAAGCTTGGAGAAAATGTCCTCTCAAGTGAGGAAAAATGTGACCAACCCCCATAATAGTCTCTTCCACCATGGTTTGATCAAACTCCTCATTCTTACCGAACTAGAAAAGCAAGGGCAAAGTTGGGATGCCTTTATCTACTAGTTTGCAAATCCTCACTTGACAGTTAAGACCAGCAAAAATCCACTTAGCCTAAAAACTATCTCTCCATCCAAGCCTCACTCTCCAAAAACTCCAAACTCCCTTTCACAAACTCCCTCTTTGCCGAAACAATACCAAAAGCTTGTTGATATTCCTACTTCTTCATCGGGGAAAAAGGCCAAGAACAAAGACCAAAAGAAGCCTATTGTTGACCCCCCAATGCCTTCATTTTCTCTTGATCCTACACCTAAGAAGCCCCGTGAAGTAATGCAGCAAGACTTTCCCATCATTCCCACAAACAAGAGAGGAGCCAACTGATTTGGTAATGGACCCTTTCGGAAGAGTACCCGAAACATAAGAACCAAGCCTTATGCAAAGCCTCCACCTGCTTCGGATCCTATCCAAGTATCCTCCAACCTTGAGAGCCCTCATAAGAAACCTAGAGAAGTCTCTGGGGGTGGATTAGATCCACTAAGGAAAACGAAATCAGAACCTACCTCACCTTTCCGATCTCCCATCACTCCTACTTCACCTATGCCCACTCCTGATTCTAAAATTGATAAATTGTCCCCATATCTCAAAGGGCCTAAGCCTTCCTCAGAGATCATTGATTCTGCCCCAACTATAGAAGAGATACAAAGGGAAAACCATCAACTTCTCCAACAATTAGAAGAGAGGAAGATAATAGATGCACACCTTCATCATGACAATGCAGTCCTTCAGGCAAAAGTTAACTCCCTTCAACGGTTGGTCGATGGGATGACCTAATCCAACCGCAACTTAAGAGCACAATTAAATCAACATAAGAGGAACAACGCTAAGCCTACACAGCAAGAATGAGAGGCTTCTAAAGCCGACCCTTCTCAGCAAGCCTAGTTCCGAGGGATGATTTCTTTTTGTTTGCAGTGGGACCTACAAAATCGTAGGTGTGGGGGTATGTTGGGCCCGAGATATGATCATCTTCATGACGTTATTATACACTTTTTACCATATGTATATATGCGTTTTTATCTTTCAAAGGAGAATTTTGAAGAATTTTATGGTAAAATGATATAATCGGCATGAGGTATGTATAATTCGTGTTTTGTGATTCAATCAAGTTTAATTTATCATATTTTATGGTTTCCAAGAGTTAATTCATGTTTTTATTCTATTAGAGGGAAAAACGCACCATGTTTCTCGGTCTGGCACTCGCTCCGGCACTTGATCCAGCACTCGTTCCAGTACTTGATCTGGCACTCATTTCGGCACCCAGTATTGTACAAAAATGCAAGGCAAGTTGGTGGTTATGGTATTGGCAGCCAGTGGTGGAAAAATTGAGTTGATGGGTTTTGTTTGTCATCGCCCCCTCCAGCTACTAAGATCAAGACAACTCAATTTCAGTTGTCCAAAGAGGGCGATTATTGGGTTCCTCTGCTTTGTTAGTTATGGATGCATTTAATGTAATTTGTCGAATTTACAGGTGGTTTGACCCTCCTGTGGTCGACCACCTGGGTTGTAAGCTTATAAATACAAATAGGATGATCATTAGATTGTTAAGCAAGTAGCATAAGCATTAGAATTGCCAGAAAAACGATTTTGCTCTGTTTGAGTTTTTTTTACAATGCCAGAATAGTGCTAGAACTGCGTTTTTTTTTACTTTCATGGTAAATTCAGCCTGTTGAAGTTCGTGGTGTGCTTGTAGAGGGTAGCCACGACTTGCTTGGGGGCCCACCAGTAGTTTGGAAATGTTTAGTGTGTTGTTTATATATTTCATAATTTAAATTGTCTTTTATTTCCTGTACATGCATGTTTTATGTTTTAATTAGCTAGTTGTGATTTAATTGTTTTATTGTTCTTTTGCAGGTTAGTGTGATGAGTTACATTAGCATGAATTAGTTTTGTAGGCTAAGAATAGACTTGCAAGTCTCTACACTAACTCCATATGCATCTAGATATCAGATTACACTTTTATTCATGATCTTACAACCAAGTTTAAAACAGAGTTGTTTTTAGAATAAAACAGAGTTCTATTTGGGTTTCATTTGACAGGGATCTTTGATGGATGGATAGATTTAATTCTAGTTCTTAATCATAGTTTGCATGTCTTAGTTTTAGATAGAATTCATTTGTTTAGTTGTTGGTTAATTGTCAATTTACTTTTTAATAAGCATAATCTAATCTTTGTTTTTAATTCATTTTCTTATCATAGCTTGAATAATTAAAATAGACATAGTATAGTTTTATTTCACGTAATTTCCTTTCATAGATTAAAATGCAATTATATTCCTTAGTTAGATAATGATGATCTCATTATGATGTTAATGGTTTGTACATGAATATGCAAGGTATTTAACATTACTTTTATCATGGCTAAGTTTTCATTGCACTGTTTACTTCAGACCTTTCATTTTGTTATTGAAATTAGTATTGAGCTTATACCATTAGAACTGTCCTTTGTTGCCAAGTGTCATCGAGATATCATCTGTCACCACCTAAGGCATTCACACAACCAGCAGCATTACATTTGAGTGTTTCATAGATTAAAGATAGTTTCTTGCTTTCGTAGATTACAAGAGATAGTTTCTTGTTTTCATAAGTTTAGTTGTTGTTCTTTCTTGCTTTCAATAGACTAGATTTCCCTTCATGCATTGCATTGAGCATTTAAATTTCCTTTCACACAAGAGAAATAGTTTTGCATTAGGAATTTAGTTCACTTGCCTCTTAGGCTAGGTAGTTGTTCAATGAGAACTCTTTGATTACTTGTCCCTTTGCTTTAGTAGGATAGATAGTTGCCTTTTCTTACTTGTCTTTTGCTTTAGTAGGTTAGTTAGGTTCTTTTGCGTGCTTGTCTATTTTCTTTAATAGGTTAGATAGGTGTTTTTTCTTACTTGTTTATTTAATTGCTTTCATAGGGTAGTTGCTCATTGAATGTAGGTTGACAAGTTAAAGGTACTTTGCTTTCATCATTTGCTTAGTATGCTTAGTAGTTTACCTTTGCCTACTGTCATGAACTAGTTTGCTTTACATAGAGTTTTCATTCACTTTCTTAGGAACTATCCAACAGTCCTTGGCCAGAAAGTACTTAGGTTACCTAGTTTAAATTTTCTTATTAAGGTTTGTTCATTAGATAGGTTTTCTTGAGTAGATTAGCCCTAGATAGATGCTTTCTGTAGTTAGACTATACTCCTACCAACCTTTTTACCTTTGGCATATATTTTGCTACAACTCTAAGTTTACTTACCCTGGGTTGACAATTTAATTGAGGGTATTTTAGTGTCTTTTTAGTACATATAAAACACCTAACATTTTGGCATCGTTGTCGGGGAGTTGTCTTAAGGTAAGAAGTAATTAGGAATTATATCATGCTTAGACCTTATCATTAGTTTGGTGGCAGGGGAACTTTAAGACGAAAGGTAAGAACCTGGGCATCTGCTATAGCAGGTTGCCCCAAACCTAATAGTAGTTTTTCTTTTTGTTTTCTTTCATGAATAGACCTAGGAATCAAATGGTAGATTTTTCTTTTTGTTTTTTCTTTCTTTCATGAATAGGCCTAGAGACCCACAAGGTAGATACATTAAATCAAAATCAGACCTTTCAACCAAGGTTCCTTTCGATATCTTTGGGGGAAGGAACGTCCTGCTTATAAAATCCATAGACCGATACCAAAAAACAGGAGCTAGCTCAACCCAAAGAGCTAAAATAGTCTCTAAAGGGACTAACACAGGGAGCACTATAGAAAAAGAAATTGAAGCATCAATCATACTAGGACAGGAGGCAAGACCACTCGAGTCTTCCATAGAACCAAACAATCTAACCTTTTCTTTTACACCACCACTAGGGGACTCTAATTTTAAGGATATCATAAACCCTGAAGAGGTGAATCTTTTGTTTGGTAGCTCAGCCAATGTAATTATCTCTCAAATTGACACAGAAACTTTGGCACCTATAATCTCAACCGGCTCGAGTAGAGTCCCAGACATCCAATCAGTAGGAAGACCTTTTCATCAAAGAGAAACTTTGTTCTCTTCAAAGATAAAACCACTAAGGTACTCTCTTTTTGGAAACCAAGCCAATATGGGTGATCAGGAGGACCATAACAATGTAAGATACAGGGAGGAAGAAGAAACTGGAAACCAAACCGAAACTACCTTCGGATTTCTGATTTTAGACACCACTCCAAATGTCAACATGAAGAATATTCCTCTCTCAGCACTGCCTACCTTTTATGGTAAAAACAGTGAAGATCCAGACACCTTCCTATTTGAATTTGACATCTTGTGCGGGAGCTACAACTATGTACAAGATGCCCAGAAATTAAAACTCTTTCCTGCCACTCTCAGAGGCTCTGCATTAAGATGGTTCATGGGATTGGGAGAATCCAGCATTAGGTCTTGGGAATCCATGAAAGACATCTTTCTTAAGAAGTACCAAGACTACCGCAAGACCAAAGAGTCTCGTAATGACATCTTTAAAGTCCAACAGTTAGAAGACGAGACCCTTGAAGACTATATGGAAAGATTTGGTTATATCTCCCAGAAGTCAAAATACCATGACCTCCCAGAGGATGCAGTTAGAGCTCTTTTCCTTAAGGGAATTTCAGAAGAATATTTAGAGATGCTTAACTTGATGGAATCAGGGGATATTTCTCATAAACCATTTGTTGAAATATGTGAAATGTGTAAAAACTACTCAAGGAGTAGAGCCAAAACAGGAAAGAATGTTTGGGACCCTTAAAATAGAAGCCTAAAACCAGTTAGTTCAGGCGGTATTGCAAGAGTAGAGATAGGGAACCTTCTAGAAAACTTCAAGATAGACATCCTAAACACAATAGGTTCCCAATTGGATACCCTTAAACTTAAAAATAAACAGGAGGAGGAAAATGTAGAAATGAGCATATATTGCCCAAGATGCAGGAGGAAGAATTCCTCAAGGGAATGCCCATTAGATAACATTTCAGTTTGTGGCTTCTGTACAGAAGACCATGTGACTGAAAAATGTCCATCATTGCCCAGTTTATTAGCCATCTATAGGAGTGGAGATCCTGGGGAGTCTTCTTATGCACCTAGGAGGCCATGGTAGCCTAGGAATCAACCCACATACCTGGGTCTACGGTCCCAAGTTCCACCCTATTATCAACAAAAAAAATGGAACTCACCAGGTTGGAAAAACTAGTCTACTCAGTACCAACATCCTTGGATTCAAGGATGGAGGAGAGGACACAACCAAGGAAACCCTCAAGATCCATCTATCCCTATGTACAACCATCCTTATCCTCAGTTCTCATCAAACACTCTGCAGCTTCTACCAGGTTTTGTTCCACCACCTTTACCTCCTATCCCACAACAACAACTCCTCCAATTTCAAAATGCAAGCTCCCCAAAACCGGCACTATTACCGGCATAGCCAGTTCCGAATCCCAATAATAATCCCCCTCAACCTCTTAACAATGTTGAGATGCAGGCCTTCCTGACATATGTTATTACTCATGTTCCATTATAGGAAATTCAACTAAGATCGGGAAAATTTCTAGATAGGCAGAGACCTTCAGTAGTCATCCAGGAAGAAGAAGAAGAGGAAACCACCCAACAACCCACGGATGACACAAGGTGGGAAGATGTTATTATCCCGAAGAATCAAGAACCCAAGCTTCCCCAAAATTAACCTTCACAAATTGCGAAGGTCCCTCCTTATCCAGACCGATTGGTAATCGAGAAACCTACCACCCGACTGGAATTTGACATTCTTAATGAATTGAAAAATATTTGTGTCAAAATTCCCCTACTTCAAGCCATTAAAGACATTCCAATCTATAGTAAGGTAGTCAAAGAATTGTGTATCAAGAATTCAGGTAGGAAGCAAAAGGACCCTCCTACAATACATTTGGTAGGAGGACTCTCTGAGTACATATCAGAGCATCCAAAGCTAGCAAAGTATGGGAATCTAGGAAACCCCGTCGTGACCATAACCATTAAGGAGGTCTCCATCAGAAACACTCTCATAGACCTAGGGGTAGCCATCAATGTTATGACCGCTACTACCATGGAACAATTACAGTTACAACCTCTTCTTCGGCATACCCCAACCATTTTGGAATTAGCAGATAAGACTAGGGTTATACCTGAAGGGATTTTAGATGATGTCATGGTTACTTTAGCCTCATGGGAGTACCCTGTAGATTTTCTTATCATTCATTCAAAGGATCATGCCCAAGGCCATCCTGTTATTTTGGGAATACCTTGGCTAGCCACAGCCAATGCATTTATTGGCTGTAGAGAAGGAGAAATGACCATCTCGAATGGTCTCTCTATATAGAAGCTTGCCATTTACCCTCCAACTCAACCTATTATGGAGAATTTATGGTGGCTTGAATGTCCATACGAGAACAAAGACTGGGAAGAACCTGTATTGCCTAGTGACCATGCAAGGACACTTTAGGAGCATACACCAAAAAATGTGCTAAACCACTTCATTTCTGCTATTACATGTGTGGATTTTCCACAGTCTTTTCCCTAATTTGAGTACATGTTTGGGGAATAATTTCAAGAACACTTAGATCCATCCATTTTTTCTTCGACATCTTTTATTTTCGAAATAGATGAGTATGCCATGTCTTATACTATGCCCTATGAGATTAGTCCAGGGAAATTTTTACATATAAACTCCGGGCTAGATACAGACCAACAAAAACGGTTAGTATATATCCTTAAAGAACAATCAGGAGAATTTTCCTGGGAATACACTGACATGAAGGGTATACATCTTGACACATGCATCCACCATATATACACACAGGGGGAAGTGACACCTATTAGGAAACCCCAGAGAAGGATAAACCCAGCACTCAAAGATATAGTCAAGGAGGAGATTCAAAAGTTGCTAAATGTCGGATTTATCTATCCCATCTCCGACAGTAAGTGGGTATCCCCGCTAGTAGTGGTTCCAAAGAAAGTGAGCGGGAAATGGAGAATTTGTGTTGATTTTCGGGAACTCAATAAGGCCACTCTGAAAGACTACTTTCTTCTTCCTTTCATTGACCAAGTTCTAGATAACTTGTCCAGAAAGAAGTATTTCTCCTTTCTAGATGGGTACAGTGGGTACAATCAAATTCTTATAGCACCCGAGGACCAGGACAAGACTACCTTTACTTGTCCTTGGGGCACCTATGCCTATAGGGTCTTACCATTTGGATTGTGTAATGCTCCTGCCACATTTCAACGAGCAATATTAGGGATATTTGTTGATATTATTCATGATTGTGTGGAGGTCTACATGGTTGAATTCACAGTTTATGGAAACACTTACCAGGAAGCCTTAGACAACTAGGAAAAAGTCCTCATCAGATGCCAGGAAATGAACCTATCCCTAAGTCATGAAAAATGCAAAATGTTGCTAACTAAAGGAGTGGTTCTAGGACATCATGTTTCATCTGAAGGAATAAAAGTCGATCCTGCAAAGATTGAGGTCATTATTAGACTTCCACCCCCCAAGACTCATAAAGAGGTGAGAATCTTTCTTGGACATGCCGGATATTACCGGCGATTTATTGAAAATTTTAAAAATATTGTTGCACCTATGTTGGGATAATTGATAAAAGATGTTGATTTTGTTTGGACTGAGCATTATCAAATTGCCTTTGAAACCCTGAAATCCAAGCTGTCTGTGGCACCAATTTTTAGAGGGCCCAATTGGACTCTCCCATTTCATATATCCATTGATACCTCTGACACTGCAATCGGAGGGGTATTAGGGAAAAAAGAGGACCAGCAGTCTTATGCCATTTATTTTGTAAGCAATAACTTGTCCCCTGTCGAGTTGAACTACACAGTCACTGAGAAAGAGTTCTTGGAAGTTGTTCATGCTATTAACAAGTTTCATCATTACATTATAGGTTATGAAGTATTTGTACACATCGATCATTCCACCATTAGGTTTCTCATCAACAAACCTATAACTAATGGTCGAGTGACTAGGTGGCTCTTATTATTACAAGAATTTAATATTATTGTGCTTGACCAACCTGGAAAGGATAATGTAGTAGCTGACTTTATTTCCCGAATAAAGAATGAGGATGATGACATCCCTATAGATGATAGTTTCCCATATGAGCATCTCTTTTCCCTTTCTATCAATACCCCATGGTTTGCAGATATGGAAAACTATTTGGCTACTAGGAAGTTACCGTCTCATTTGTCACCTCATGAAAAGCGGAAAATTATTACACAGAGTGCTAATTACTCTTGGGTTGGTCATGATATTTTTCGCATAGGCCTTGATTTGATTATTTGTAGATGCGTCCCAGAGGACGAGGTACCTAAAATACTGTGAAGTTTTCATGATGGACCATGTGGTGGCCATTTCTCTAACAAACGTACAGCATATAAGGTGTTACATTTAGGTTATTATTGGCCTAGAATTTTCAAAGATGTTGCCAAGTATGTGAGAAGTTGTGATAGTTTCCAAAGGATAGGTAGACCTACATCATCTGACGAAATTCCTTTGCAGGCCCAAGTTATGATAGAACCCTTTGAAAAATGGGCCCTCGACTTTGTAGGACCAATTTCACCCATGTCCCATAGGAATAAGTATATCTTGGTTTGTATGGACTATGTCACCAAATGGGTAGAGGCAAAAGCTCTATTTAGGGCCACAGAGAAGTCTGTTGTCCAATTCATCTATGAAGACATCTTTACCCACTTCGGTGTCCCTCGTGAAATTGTTACCGACCAAGGCACTCAATTTACTTCCAAGTTGATGAAAGAGCTAACAGAGAAATATGGGATTAAACATTGTAAATCTTCTCCATACCACTTGCAAGCCAATGGTTAGGTATAATCCACAAACAAAGTTCAGGAAGCCATCTTGACCAAGACTATTCAGTTACATCACCGAGATTGGGCTGATAGGCTCCCAGAGGCTTTGTGGGCATACCGAACTACTTGGAGAAATACCACTGGGCATACCCCTTATGAGCTAGTGCACGGGAAACAACTACTTTTACCAATAGAATTCCAAATAAGGACCTTATGTATTGCCACATAATTAGGATTGAACCTAGATGAGGCTCAGAAGCAATGAGCCCTACAATTGAATGAATTGGATGAAATCAGGCAAGATACCATCCAACAAACAAGATTGATCCACACCAGAGGTGCAAGTGGCATGACAAGTTTATTAAAAAGAAACACTTCCAGCCTGGTGATTGGACCCTGTTGTTTGATTCCTGGTTCAAAACCTTCAAAGGCAAAATTACCACCCGTTGGTTGGGCCCTTACGAGGTAGACACTGTATATGGAAATGGAGCTGTAAAAATTAAAACAATTGACGATGGACAAGTCTCCTTTGTGGTAAATGGACATCGACTTAAGTTTTATCATAATCCCATTTCTAGAGAGGATTTTCTACAGGTCATGCCAGCTGACAAGGCATTGGCCTTAGTAGATGGGGAAGCCCCCCCTTGTTCTTGAAAGGTTTTTTTTTTAAAGATTTCCTACTGTATATATGTAAATAGTTTTTGTTAATAAGGCAATTCTAAGAGGTTTCTGTAAATAATTATTTCACCGGGATTACACAGTTTCAAGGATCTTTCATCAAAACATTATTATACTTGAATTTTGTGTCTGCTAAAGCATCAAATGAATAGTGACTTACTATAATTAGCCATGTTTTTGCAAAATTATCATTTTTAAGGCATTCTAAAGAAATTTCTCTTGAAACTCTTCACCATTGTATAAGGAAGCGATACCATAACTATCAAGCCTAGAGGTATCTTGTACAGTTTTTCCAAGAAACCTGAATAAGTGAGTCAAGTGTTTTTATCAAAGAGTAACAAGGAAGTATAATTAGCAGTTAGTCATGGAAACATCACAATAATTACAAAGTAAGAAAGTAAGTTGAGCCTAGAGATACCTTTTTGTTCTTTCTCAATGGTACCATCCACTACACACTAAATAGCTTGATTATATCATATCTTTAGATAGGCCACGTCCACTTAAGTACCCCTTACATCAGGACAACCACTAATAATATAACAGAAAGTCATCCTCTAACATAAATACCATCCCAATTAAAAATAAAAGAAAGAAAAAGTTGTTTCAGAGTTGTTCCCCCATCTTCTTGCATAAGCAATCTCATACTAAAATCTTAAATGATAGAGGGCCAGTCTCTGAGGGTTTAAGAGGCTAACCCGCCATGATACTGAACAGGTCTGCTGGCAGCAGGTACCGGCCTGTGGTATGACTAGGTAAACCCGTCGGAGTACTAAACAGATTTGTTGGCAGCGGGGCATTCTACCTAGCGAGGATGATGATCTGACAAAAATAAATAATAAATCTAAACTTGTCCTGATGTACGACATTACTTGCAGACAAAGCCGACATGGAGTATGTGTGGTTAAGCTAAGGTTAATGAATCTCATCAATTTTCCATTGGGAAATGACTCTAAGACTATCTTGAAACTCTCTTACCTACCTCTTCTTATCTATATATAGGATCTATTATCCTATAGGTGGGGCTATCTCCTAACTGTCTTGTCAGACCAATCTGTGAAATTTTATCTTTAGACTTGACATACTATAAATATTCGGCTATTGGGGAATACTGACTAGTTTCCTATACTTTTGATTGTGAGGTGTCACAATACTTAGGTGTGGGGGAGGGATTCATGAGCTAACAAATGATTATTGCCTAGAGAAAAGAGTCTTTGCAAGAATTTTTGTATTATTACCATGATACAGGTTATTAAATTGATAGTCATGTCATTTTTAAATGCTTAACTCCTGTGTGTTATACATTACTGAACTCATGCTTAACATACCACTCTTTATTGGTTTATCATTCATTACAACCCATTCATTATAGTTTTTGACACTTTCTATAACCCGTTCATTATAGGTTTTGACACTATATGTTATATACAAGAAGAATGAGTAAGCATGGAGCACTCTGCCCCTGCTCATTAACCACTATGGTTGTCAAAAACACTTCAAAATTGCAAGTTGTCCATTAAAAGAGGCAAAAATGCACTTAACACAGGGGTACCGGATGAAGTACCATATGAGGTGTCGAAAGAGGTGTCGGATGAACTGCCATTTGAAGTGCCATTGCATTGCATACCAGTAATTGTCCTAGATTCCAGGGAACTAGAATTCAATTACATTCAATTAAATTTGTTACATCCATTGATTAAAATAGGCCTCATATGGTTATGATCAAATGTCCAAGTCAAAAGACTTGGACATTGATCTAAGTACTCATCACTCCATTGCGCCCAAGCTTTCCATCGAATTCGAATCTCCCACACATGGCAGCTCACGCACACATGTGGGCAACGTACTCCACCATAAGAGCATCCAAAATCGGGCTGGGCACTCTATTGTTTCATTTTCCCTTGCCATTTTCTCTTCCCTGCGTTAAGGAATCACGCCCAACCTCTACCGACTTCGCCCTATGTTCTAATCACACTCAGACTGTGTTAAACTCGTGCCATTTCTTGGCCTGTTTTGCTTGGTAAAATTTTCCCTCTATTCCAATTGCACTCAGACCATGCCCAATTTGTGTTTCTACATGGCTCGATTTCGCCCTTTCTTAGTGAATTCAAACTCAGTCACAATGCCCAAGTGATATGAACCATCCTCCTATCCAGACTTGTTTTCCATTCCAGAATTCACACAGTGCGAGGAAGTGTTCTTGCTTGCTGGCTGGGGGCCATTTCTGTTGAGTTTGCAAGGCCATGATGACGGTCTTTCTATGCAATTTGAATTTGGTTTTGATGGCAAGATAGCACATGTAGGGTCTATCAATTTTGCAGTCACAGAAGAGTCAATTGATGCTAAAACAAAACTTCCAAGAATGGGAGATAGATGGTTCAATAATTATCAATTATCACGCTCAAGTTACAACAGGGTGTTTAAGCCCAAAATCAAGAGCATTTCAGGAGCAAAAGGGTATGATAAGGAGTGGATAAAGCCAGAATTGGTCAATCCCCTCATCGTTATCACAAGGTTAATTACATGTGAAGGTTGATACTCCACCTTCAAAGCTTGTCACTTTAGATTGCTGGCTCATTTTCTGTTCAATAAACCTTTGAACTTTCCCTTTTTTTTTCTCAAAAGCTTGGATAAAATGTCCTCTCAAGTGAGGAAAAATGTGACCAACCCCCACAATAGTCTCTTCCACCACGGTTTGATCAAACTCCTCATTCTTACCGAACTAGAGAAGCAGGGGAAAAGTTGGGATGCCTTTATCTACCAGTTTGCAAATCCTCACTTGACAGTTAAGACCGGCAAAAAGCCACTTAGCCTAAAAACTATCTCTCCATCCAAGCCTCACTCTCCAAAAACTCCAAACTCCCTTGCACAAACTCCCTCTTTGCCGAAACAATACCAAAAGCTTGTTGATATTCCCACTTCTTCATCGAGGAAAAAGACCAAGAACAAAGACCAAAAGAAGCCTATTGTTGACCCCCCAATGCCTTCATTTTCTCTTGATCCTACACCTACGAAGCCCCATGAAGTAATGCAGCAAGACTTTCCCATCATTCCCACAAACAAGAGAGGAACCAACCGATTTGGTAAGGGACCCTTTCGGAAGAGTACCCGGAACATAAGAACCAAGCCTTATGCAAAGCCTCCACCTGCTTTGGATCCTATCCAAGTATCCTTTGACCTTGAGAGCCCTCATAAGCAACCTAGAGAAGTCTTTGGGGATGGATTAGAGCCACTAAGGAAAACGAAATCAGAACCTACCTCACCTTTCCGATATCCCATCACTCCTACTTCACCTATGCCCACTCTTGATCCTAAAATTGATAAATTGTCCCCATCTCTCAAAGGGCCTAAGCCTTCCTCGGAGATCAATGATTCTACCCCAACTATAGAAGAGCTACAAAGGAAAAACCATCGTCTTATCCAACAATTAGAAGAGAGGAAGATAATAGATGCACACCTTCATCATGACAATGCAGTCCTTGAGGCAAAAGTTAACTCCCATCAACGGTTGGTCGATGGGATGACCCAATCTAACCACAGCTTAAGAGCACAATTAAAGCAACATATGAGGCATAAGGCTAAGCCTACACAGCAATAAGAATAGGCTTCTAAAGCCGACCCTTCTCAAGAAGCCTAGTTCTGAGGGATGATTTATTTTTGTTTGCAGTGGGACTTGCAAAATCGTAGGTGTGGGGGTATGTTGGGCCCAAGATATGATCATCTTCATGACGTTATTATACACTTTTTTCCATATGTATATATGCATTTTTATCTTTCAAAGGAGATTTTTGAAGAATTTTATGGTAAAATGATATAATCGGCATGAGGTACGTATAATTCGTGTTTTGTGATTCAATCAAGTTTAATTTATCATATTTTATGGTTTCCAAGAGTTAATTCATGTTTTTATGCTATTACAGGGAAAAACGCACCATGTTTCTTGGTCCGACACTCATTCCGACACTTGATCCAACACTCGTTCTGGTACTTGATCTAGCACTCGTTCCGGCACCCAGTATTGCACAAAAACGCAAGGCAAGCTGGCGGTTATGGTATTGGCGGCCAGTGGTGGACAAATCGAGCACATGGGTTTTGTTTTTCATTGCTCCCTCCAGCTACTAAGCTCAAGACAACTCGATTTCAGTTGTCCAAAGAGGGTGATTATTGGGTTCCTCCGTTTTGTTAGTTATGGATTCATTTAATGTAATTTTTCGAATTTAGAGGTGGTTCAACCCTCCTGTGGTCGACCACCTAGGTTGTAAGCTTATAAATACCAATAGGATGATCATTAGATTTTTAAGCAAGTAGCATAAGCATTAGAATTTCCAGAAAAACGATTTTGCTCTGTTTGAGTTTTTTTTACATTGCGAGAATAGTGCCAGAACTACGCTTTTTTTACTTTCATGGTGAATTCGGCCTGCTGAAGTTCATGGTGTGCTTGTAGAGGGTAGCCACGACTTGTTGGGGGGGCCACCAGCAATCTGGTGATGTTTAGTGTGTTGTTTATATATTTCATAATTTAAATTGTCTTTTATTTCTTGTACATGCATGTTTTATGTTTTAATTAGCTAGTTGTAATTTATTGTTTTATTGTTCTTTTGCAAGTTAGTGTGATGAGTTACGTTAGCATGAATTAGTTTTGTAGGCTAAGAATAGACTTGCAAGTCTCTACACTAACTCCATATGCATCTAGATATCAGATTACACTTGTATTCATGATCTTACAGCCAAGTTTAAAACAGAGTTGTTTTTAGAATAAAACAGAGTTCTATTTGGGTTTCATTTGACAGGGATCTTTGATGGATGGATAGATTTAATTCTAGTTCTTAATCATAGTTTTCTTGTCTTAGTTTTAGATAGAATTCATTTGTTTAGTTGTCGGTTAATTGTCAATTTACTTTTTAATAAGCATAATCTAATCTTTGTTTTTAATTCATTTTCGTATCATAGCTTGAATAATTAAAATAGACATAGTATAGTTTTATTTCACGCAATTTCCTTTCATAGATTAAAATGAAATTAAATTCCTTAGTTAGATAATGATGATCTCATTATGATGTTAATGGTTTGTACATGAATATGCAGGGTATTTAAGATTACTTTTATCATGGCTAAGTTTTCATTGTATTGTTTACTTCACACCTTTCATTTTGCCATTGAAATTTGTATTGAGCTTATACCATTAGAACTGTCCTTTGTTGTCAAGTGTCATTGAGATATCATCTGTCACCACCGAAGGCATTCACACAACCACCAGCATTACATTTGAGTGTTTCATAGATTAAAGATAGCTTCTTTCTTTTGTAGATTAGAAAAGATAGTTTCTTGTTTTCATAAGTTTAGTTGTTAGTCTTTCTTGCTTTCAATAGACTAGATTTCCCTTCATGCATTGCATTGAGCATTTAAATTTCCTTTCACGCAAGAGAAATAGTTTTGCATTAGGCATTTAGTTCACTTGCCTCGTAGGCTAGGTAGTTGTTCAATGAGAAGTCTTTGCTTACTTGTCCCTTTTCTTTAGTAGGATAGATAGTTGCCTTTTCTTACTTGTCTTTTGCTTTAGTAGGTTAGTTAGGTGCTTTTGCTTGCTTGTCTATTTGCTTTAATAGGTTAGATAGGTGTTTTTGCTTACTTTCTTATTTAATTGCTTTCATAGGGTAGTTTCTCATTGAATGTAGGTTGGCAAGTTAAAGGTAGTTTGCTTTCATCATTTGCTTAGTATGCTTAGTAGTTTACCTTTGCTTACTGTCATGAACTACTTTGTTTTACATAGAGTTTTCATTCTCTTTCTTAGGAACTATCCGTCAATCCTTGGCCCAAAAGTACTTAGGTTACCTAGCTTCAATTTTCTTAGTAAGGTTTGTTCATTAGATATGTTTTCTTGAGTAGATTAGCCCTAGATAGATGCTTTCCATAGTTAGACTATACTCCTACCAACCCTTTTACCTTTGGCATATATTTTTCTACAACTCTAAGTTTACTTAACCCGGGTTGACAATTTAATTGAGGGTAGTTTAGTGTCTTTTTAGTACATATAAAACACCTAACACTAACTTTGTTCTTGAGCTGCCTACTCTACATCCAATTAATGTTTTAGTCATCTCTTCTTCTTTTTTCATCCAAATTGAGTGATTAATAATGGGTTGGAAACTAGATTTCAAGGGCTATTTTGGATAGAAATAGATTTTTAAAATATGCCCATGTGATCTCTCAAAACATGACTATCCCAACTATGTTTTGGTAAATTCATCAAGCCAACATACCACAATAACCCATTTCTCAAAAATAATGATCTAGATATGTCTGAATTTTTGTGCAGATATAATTTCCAATGTAATACATCCACATACCAGAAATTTCAAGCATCAAGTGCCTAGATTGTGCGATATGACCTATACAAGATCTGGAGAAAAATGAAAGAACAACACCTAAATCAAGAGTGAGAGAAGAATCAAATATTTAGTCAAAATGTGGTATGATAGTAATGGGATCCTCACATAACCATTGTGTGAGTCATGATTTTTCTATGAGGATGGATTTGAAAGTTTGATCAAATAATATAACCATCATGAGGCCATCGAGTAGTGTGCTTTTGTCATCATGCCTAAGATTAAAGAGACTAGGTGTTGGTGGAGGTCATCAATGTAGAATCAAGGATGTAAAAGGGGCTAAAATGAATGGAGAAGTGTAGTTTAATGGATATAAAGGGAGGGAAATAGATAATGAGAAGAGGTTGGAATAAATAAGATGATGAAAAGAGGAAAGGAGAGTAGGTAAGGACGGGTAAGAGATAAGAGAGTAAAGAAAGGTAGAAATGAGCAATTAATAAGAAAAAAAAGAAGATAGATAAAATCAAAGAAAAACAAAATAAAGGAGAAGAGAAGTAAGGATGCAAGAGGGGAAGAAGGAATTTTGTGAGCAGGAAAAAGAAAACAAGGGAAGAGATGATGAAAGAAGCATATAAATAATGTATGAAAGTAGGGAGAGAAAGAAAATAAGTGAGAGAAGAAAAGAAGGGAGGAAGTAGGATGGGTGAATAATTAAATGAAACTAAAAACTTCAACAACCCAAAATGCGACATAAAAAATAATGGAAATTAACCTCATACCTTGATACTCAATCAAGACTCAAGCTTGAAGGATTTTACATCCCCTTGGATCCTTCTCGAGTGGAATCCTCAATCACCAATGTTTTCTTCCTCTTGTCAAACTTCCTACAAAAGAGATTAGAACTATGGATGGATTTTACTGCACCACAAAAATAACTTAATTTAAATCGTGAAAACTACATGTTTTGAATATAGTGGAGTAGGAAATCACTATGAAATCTTCATAGTGATGTACAGGTTCTTACCTCTCTTGTTACCATTATTGTTTCCCTGTAATCAAAGCACTTCTATCCATGCTTTTAAATTTTAAAAATGAAAACACTACATATGACGCCCATCAGAGAATTCAGTCAACAATCGTCTCTCAAAGGTCCACAACACCATGTGCCAACTAAAACCAATACAAGAAATAGTGTTGCACCTTTAACACCTCTTTGGCAATCGTGTCAAATTTTTGGGATAATCAATTACCTTAGTAATTAAAGAATTCATACAATAATTGCTAACATGTGGTTCAAATGCTTGTGAGATCTCATGCATTGTATGTGCAAGTTACAAGTTCTTATCTCGGATTAGTTTGTATAATATGATTTTAAGAAAAGGAAATTGTAGCATAAACCAACAGAGAATCAAAAGCACACAATTATGCCCTCTGTCTAGAAACCAATCAATCAAGGAATCAAAGCTTACAGCTATAGAGGCTATAAGACAACATGTAATCAAAGCTATAGAGGCTATGTAGTATGTTGAGAGCATAAAAGGCTATGTAGTATGTTGAGAGCATAAACAGAGAATCAAAGTGATGGAAGTTATGTAACTTGTTGAGCTCACACAAAAATAGTTGAATCACTCTTGGAAAATGTTTATGTACTTGAACACCGATCATGCTATTGGAAACCTAATGTCACCAGGTTATCTCTTGGCATAATTTAGGCATGGCATGGAAAGTCAAGACAAGGAAAGGCATGACATGGCAAGGCATGGCATTGCATGGCATGGAAAGGCAAGGCATGGCATGGAAAGTCAAGGAAAGATTTGCTAAAACTAAATCATATCTCTTGTTGTTGGAAAGCTTTGCTAAAAATAACCTATGAATTGATTATAATCATTGTAGAAATGAAAACACACTTGTATAATTAAAACAATTCAAATTAAAACATTCTTGTGGAAAGTAAACAAATGAAAATAAAATATTGGTTACACTAAGCAGTGCTTTCTTCTTTTGGAGCGAATCCATACTCCATTGGATAGAGTGTTGATTCTAACCTACAACATAAACAAATTAGTATAATCACACATTACATCAATTATAAAACTACAATTAAAATTAAAATAAGATCTCATGAAATATGATTTATTCCATCATAAGTTGGACATGTTCTCTAAGATTCCTCCTCATAGAATGGAGAAGGCACTCTCTTTTATACATGAACTTGATTGAAACCAAAAATAACAAATATCTAATCAAACCCACTTGAGGAATTAATGAATCCAAAGTGGTTACAACTGATTTCCAACATAGCAAATGGTTTCCATGATCCTTGTTAACTCTCACCAATTTTAGGATGCCTTTGAATGTCAAAATCGAATTAAGAGATGTGGGTTATAACAACTTGATCAAAACACATCCCAAATGTCTTTTAATAGTGTTTGACTTCTTATATCCATGATACATCTAATGGAGATCTTCAAATATTGTAGAGAATTAAATCTGCACTCATATCCACCAACAAATTGTCTTCTTTATCTTCAAACAATTAAATCCATAATTTGAATTAGTCGACAAATGAATTGTATCTACCCAAATTAAATTGGAACATATAAAAAATGTGGAATAATGGGTGTATACAAATGGGTTTTATAAAAATCCATTACCCATAATTATATTCATAATTCATCTTTGAATATATTTTTCCAAAGTGGCTACATGGTTGGTGGTGGTTGATTCTCGCATCTACAAAATATGAATCTATATCAATTCCCAAATTGAATCTTTATTCAAAAGTATGTACAAAATATGCTAATTCTTCCTAATATTAATCATAATTCACCAAAATACTAAGAAATGCAATGAAAAACACTATGGGCATAAATTATGCATATAAGCATTAAAATGAACTAATACGGGGTTATGGGTAAGCAAAGAAGAATTAAAAATAAGGAAAAGAGAATGTAAAAGATGACAATTATGCAACTCGACAGTACTGATTATTAATCATATACCCTTTATGGTCTTATCAGGTCATATAGATGTTGTTGGAGAGATATATCATCTTGTAATTGACTTCTTATCTATCAAAGATATCGGTGCTTCTGGGTTTGGCGGGGGACCTAGAAATAGTTGACATCTATATTGATTGTTGCAATGTATAATTATTTGACATGTATATTTGACTTGAGATATATATATACATATATATTGATTTGAAAATACAAATTTTCATAGTTCATCATCATAGTAGTAGGGTCTTTTGGAGTATAATCGATGTCAATGATTTGAAACATTATTAACATTTCGAGTGGACACTCTACCTATCATTAGGAGAATATCTTTGGTAAATAGAAAAGTGAAAGCAAATGTAAGGAATTTATAGGCTAGGTCAACTTTAATATAAATTAATTAATTAAATGATAAAATAAAATAATAGTTAATGCATAATGGAAGAAAGGTCATAATAATTCCAAAATTATGTAGGTCAACATATTAAAGAAATAGGATAAAAAAGGGGGTTATCAAGAGGGAGAGAAAAAAATATTCGATAAATACAAATTGAAAATTAAAATAATGCATAATGAAATAAAAAAACATTAATTATTAAAACAAAAATAAAAATAAAAGATTATAATTAGAGTAAGGATGCGATAAGGAATAAATACAAAAAGGGAGGAATATAAGATGGGATGGTTTGGATAAGAATAATATACTTAAAAAGGATGTTAGAACCGATATGAGAGAAATGATAAGAGATAATGAACTTTACTGGTGAAGTTTGTGGATTATTGGCTTAAAATAAAAAAAATTATAATTAGAGTAAGGATGCGATAAGGAATAAATACAAAAAGGGGTAAATATAAGATGGGATGGTTTGGATAAGAATAATATGCTCAAAAAGGATGGTATAACCAAGATGAGAGAAATGATAAGAGATGATAAACCTTACTGGAACAAACTTCACCGGTAAAGTTCATCATCTCCTATCATTTCGGTAGTAAAGTTCATCGACTCTTATCATTTCTCTCATCTCTGTTCTAACATCATTTTTTAATATATTATTCTTATCCAAACCCTCTTATATTGTATTCCCCTTTTTTATATTTATTCATTTTTCACCCTTACTATAATTATGATCCTATTTATTTTTATTTTATTCAATATTTCTCTTTCATTATGTATTATTTTAATTTTCAATTATATCTTCATTAATCTTATATATA
>ML782962.1:103966-161843 GCA_009831015.1 Picea engelmannii | reverse complement strand
TTATTATTATTATTATTATTATTATTATTATTATTATTATTATTATTATTATTATTATTATTATTATTATTATTATATTCCTTATTGATAATTTTTCTCTCTACAATACAAACTATTTTTTTTGCTTTCAAGCCTATAAATTCTTTACATTGGCTTTTTATTTTCTATTTACCAAATTTTTGCTCCTAATGATGAGTGGATTTTCCACTCAAAACATTGGGAACATTTTAAATCATTAACACAGATTATACTCCCAAAGACCCTACTTCTATATATATTATTTTGATATTATCGTTCATGTAGATTATGAATTTTCATATCATGTTGATGTTGATGTTGATGTTGTTTGATTTATAAAATATATTATTAATAATCATTAACATTATTAATAATTTCTTTATTTTTAAATTAAATTTGAGATGCCATATAATGTTCAACTCTAGTTATACAAAATCATTTAATTTGAATTGTGATTGTAAAAAAACTTATAATCATTCAATTTTTCAAGATGAATTCTTTGTTGTCTATACATTAAATATGTTAATAAACTCGATTAACTAAATTATTTAATTATTTTTTTTTATTAAATCAATTTTTAATTTGTGCTTAAATATTTTTACTAAAATTATTATTAATATTGATAAAATTAAAATTATGATAGTTAAATATAACAAAATAATTGATCCTTCAATTTTATATAGTGATAAGATCTTGTATATTAAATCATGAAAACAATTATAAGTTAGATTTGATTAATTTTTTAAATCAATTTATTTGATTAAATATTTTATTAAATCATGAAAATAATTCTAATTTTTTATATACAATTTTTAAAAAATAGATAAAAATATATCTTCAATTAATATAACTAAGATGATAATAGTTATTAATATTAATCTTACAAATAGTGATAACATTTTGTATATTAAACCATAAAAATATGTTTAAATCAAATTTCATTAATTTTTTAAATCAATCTGTTTGGTTAAATATTGTAATATTAACTCATGAAAATGTTTCTAAGTTATCCTATCAAAAATATATTTAAAAAATGAGATAAAAAAATATAAATATTGTAATATTAACTCATGAAAATGTTTCTAAGTTATCCTATCAAAAATATATTTTAAAAATGAGATAAAAAAATATCTTGAATTGAATTAAAGTGACCTTGATGTGTGATGATAGTTTTTAATATTAATTTTACAAATTGTGATAACATAACATGTTGCATATTAAAACATGAAAACAATTCTAAATAAGATTTGATTAATTTTTTTTAACCAATTTGTTTAAATTCTAAAAAATAAGATTTAAATTATTTTTTTTAATTATTTTCTATATATATATATATATATATATATATATAAGATTCAACTAAAATGATCTAACAACAATAGTTGTTAATATTAATCTTACAAAAAGAGACAATATGCAAATCTTAAAATTAAAAATGATTCATAATTAATTAAAGATCTTAAAGTTCCAAAAAAATTTGATTGTTTTTCAAGATGATTGATGTAAATGATTGTTAATTTTTCATATCCAGTATCATAAAAAAGAAAAAAAATGATTTTAGTTTTGTATTAACTTTTTGGAGTTATTGGAATTTTTTGTTTTTAATAAAAACGGTTGTATTTATATTAGTAAAAGTGCTACATACCTACTAGTCGGCATATTAATACATCAGAATTTCATATTCTTCAAAGAAGAGTATCAGTGGTTTCAAAATAAAAACTTCATTTTCTATACTTCTTCCCACCATACCAAAATGTTGTTCTTGATTACCCATATATGGCTATACCCTAACATAGACACCTAGTAACAAACATATTTTGAAATACATATAAACACTATAAAGATAACTAAATCAAGAAAGTTTGGGATCAATATTCACAAAGGTCTAACTAGAAACATCCAAATCCATGCCAGCTAAGTGTTGTTGAACAATCTCTCCTTCCTTGTTGGTTGTTAACCTTATTGATAAGTGTGCCATTGATTGAGCCATATTCCAATAACTCAACATTTCCCTGACATTATGTCTAAGAAAAATGTGTTCCTTTATCAACTTCAAGACCTCCTAACTTTGATGGTGCATTGTTTCCATGATCAGAGTAGTCTTATTGTCCCTAGATTCCTCCAGATCATGGAAGTATGCCACCATTTCTGCAATAACTGACTTATTTTCCAAAGAGAGGATTTCTTGGATCCTAAGCTTCCTTTTTAAGTCAAAAATTTCACACCATGTGCATCTTCCTTCATGCTTGTGTCCCAAATTCATTACTAATTGATTCTTCATAAACCATCCAAGAGTTTCTCACTCGCCTTCAATACCATCAACTCTATAGATTGGATCAAATCAATTGGGACTTACTCAATGCCAATCAATTTTCCCTTACAATATCTAAGTTATCCCTGCACTCCCAAATTTGCACAAATGACTAGAAAGGGGTGTAGAGGAAGGAGCCCATTTTCACATAATTGACTTTGTGCCCATTAGAATTTCAACCTAAATAATGTGCTCGCGAAAATGGGAGCCTCTCCCTTAGCCATGAAAATAACTGAGCCAACAATCATAACAAAGCTCTAGAGGGAATTCCCACAACTTAAACGCCCCTAGAATGATGCAATGAAGTTCCTCCCAAGAGAAATAACACAAAACATTCTATAGGGGAATGCATTTTCCCACCTACACCAAGGTTAAAGTGGGTCAATAGTTGATTATGTTAAGTTTTGGCAACCCAACACCCAACAAATTACTTACTAGTAAACCCCCTATGTAATAAACTCATTAAGTAAATTTACTGAATAAAAGCACGGATGGGTTTTAATGATCTAAATAAATGTATCAGCAGAAGCACAATAAGAAAACCATACACAGGTTTACATGTGATTTTCTGGGTAAACAACCCTAGAAAAACAAAACCTTCTTGATTTTATTAATATAAAATCTAGGCTCTCGTCCTGGGATCATGGCCCACTTGAGGAATAATACAAAATAGTAAATAGCCTAGTCTATCACACCTCAATATCAGTCCTTCAATCATGTTGGTCATTACTTCCTTTGTTTCCCATTTTCTCCTTTCCTCAAACCCTACCCCTACACACTTATATGGAAGTCCTTCTCCACCCAATACAATGAGATCTCACTATCTCACTATGTGTGGGTCTCCTCCTCTCACTTAGGATTCCTTTTGTAATCTTAAATTTACCCTATATCTCCAAAGTGATCAATGGCTAATATTAGGTCTCACCTTCACTTTATGATCTAATGGCTAAGATTTAATGTGATTCACTAATTCCAAATACTTAGGAATTTGGCTTAAATTAAACTCCATTAATTGTAAAAGTACATTAACTTTAATAATCACTTAATTAAAGTGAATCTCCTAAGTCCTAAGAGGAATTAAGGACAACTTCCACATGTTAGACAAAAAATCGATGTGAAAGTACCTATTTTATGCTACAAACATCAACACTCCCTCTTATCAAGGAAGGTACTTCTTGAAGAGACAGTTGGAATGGGTTCTTCCTCCAAACTTAACACAATGGTTCACACATCATCCTACACACCATCATCCCCCAACCTTGTTGGTCAATTGCTCCCTAAAAACTAGAATTCATGGAATCTATGATGCTACATATCAGTGCCATGAAGTTTGGAAACTTCGTCGAAGGCCTGCTCTCCCTCAATGTGCTCCTAGGAGCCTCATATTTCTCCTAAGCATCCATCAATGTCATGTCGTACCAACTAGGTCTCCTGAAATAACTAGAATGGGATAATGCCCTCTTCCCATCGGAAGGTTGACTCCCCACATTGGAAGTCTATGAACCTTTCTCACCCTTCAAAGACTCCTTCTCATCCTTTGTCACTGACATTTATCCATGATCCAATATCCACTTATAACCACTTACAATATTTCCCTACAAATATACCCTGCCCTCTCTGGCACCAATGTTGACTATTGTGTTAGGGATATCTCCCTATGAATCGATAAATACTTGTCCATTCTGGAACAAGATTGCATAACCCTTGTCCTCCAGAGCTAATACTGAGAGAAAATTCCTTCTCGAATATGGGACATACAACACATCTTCCACCTCTAGAGAACCTACTAACTCCAATTGGAACCTGATTGTCCCAACTCCCTCCACACAACACTTGGCATGGGTGCCAAGCTCCACATGCATATCTGAGTTCATCTTTAAACAAATGTTGAACAACTCATGTGTTCCCTTCATGTGACAATAATCCCCATTATCCATGAACCAGGCACTACCGAAATGTGTGCCATAAAGATAATAGACTAACGAGAACTCCTTCTCAAACTTCTCAACAAAATCCTTGATTTGAGCTTCTACAGATGTTGCTACCTGTTAAGACTTACTCTTCCCCTTCTTCCATTCTAGACAATGTGAAGCATAGTGGGCACTCTTGTGGCATGCAAATAATTTCACTTTGCTTGGATCCTTCTTCTTTCTAGCCTGTGGAGATGACTCTCCACTTGTATTCCCCTTGCTTCTCCTTGCCTAACTATCAAGGGCCATATTCTCATCATCACTAACATGTTGTCCTGTTATAGATTCCTCCTAAATCTCCTCTTGGATGAAATCAACCCATATCAAGTCAAAATTGGGAAGTGTCTCTCGTGCCACGATGCCCTTGATGAATGGGGTCGGTGTCTCATAGAAACCATTCAGATCCATCATCGGCAACTCCTCATCTAACATGACTTCCCCAACATCTTCCAATTGATCATGTACCTAAGTGATCTTGGTGAGATAAATGGTCACCATATCTAATTTTTTCATCTTGGTGTCTCAAATATTTTCTCTCAACACCATCTTCCTATTTGTATTTCTACTCTGAAAAAGGTTCATCAGAGTTACAAACATCTCCCTATCTAACTTCTTCTCAGATATGTGAGGGATCAAATGATCATTCACTGCATATAAGATGATCCTCCTAGCTTTTACATCCTTCAACTCATGGGTGGTCGGGTCCTTTGGATCTGTTGGTGGGGTCACCTTTATGTTAGAAAACTCCCACAATCTGTTCTCCATAAGAACCAATGTGGCCCTCGCCTTCCAAGGGATAAATTTAGATGCGCCCTCTAGCATTTCCTCAAACCTCAAACATTTTATGACCATCTCCATATCAAAAATTTACCAAGAACACAAGTTGTTGAAAATGTGCCAACATTTTCCCCCTGTGACCGCTCTTCATTTCACCTATATGTTCCTTGCGACCTGGCCTCCTGGTGGCTGCTACAAACTCTGGAGGCTATAGCACGCCCCTTCACTTGTGGATGTGGAATTCTACCACCCCCATGACTTCTTGTTCTAGCAGCTCCCTATGGCTAGAATTTGCTCCCTATGAGCCTGCGACCATGTTGTCATCTTTCTCTACTCTCAGTACCCAACACACTCACATTTCTTCCTATCGACTGCCTTGTTTCTAGCTCACATGAACCTCTCCACCCATCCACCTCCATGATTCTTCACAGTTTCTGCTCCTCTGTCGTTACTTCAACCCATGTCGACCTAATCCTTCTATATCTCATGGACTATATGTAATGTGTGGTTTATCTTCTCGTGCCCAGCTCTACACCCTCTACAAACATCCCACACAGCCAGTTCTTAGTAGGTGTCTAGTTGTACAACTGTGCAATAGAGGTCGTATGATATTTCAATCGCTTGTGATGTACTCTATATGGCAGCCTTATGCGGCTGCAATTTTTAATTTTGTTTTTTTAATTTACCCTACAAGCCTGTAATAAAAAAACATATTGTATGTGTTGCAAATCACAACTCTTGTGCAACTTATTTTCTCCTTCATATCATGATTTGATACCATGTTAAGTTTCTGCAACCCAGCACCTGGCAAATTACTTCCTAGTAAACCCTTGTTGTGATAAAATCATTAAGAAAATTTATTGAATAAAATGATTGTTGAGTTTTAACAATCTAAATAAATAAATCAGCAGAAGCACAATGTTTGCACATGTGATTTTCTAGGTAAACACCCCTGGAAAAAACCCTAAGGGAAAACCAATACCTTTTTTATTTTATTAATATAAAATATGGGCTCTCGTCCTGGGATAATGACCCACCTGAGGAATAATACAAAACAATAAATATCCTAGCCTATCACACCTTAAGATAAGTCCTTTTATCTTGTTGAATGTCACTTCCTTTGTTTCCCCTTTGATCCTTTCCTCAAACCCCGCCCCTACACACTTGGATGGAAGTTCTTCTCCACCCAATACAATGAGATCTCACCATATCACTATGTGTGTGTCTCCTCCTCTCACTTACGATGCCTTTTATAATCTTGAGTTTACCCTAAATCCAAAATCCTAGTTCTCCAAAGTGATCAATGGTTGAGATTAGATCTCACCTTCACTTTATGATCTAATGGCTAGGATTTAATTTAATTCACTAATGTCAAATACTTAGGCATTTTACTTAAATTAAACTCCATTAATTATAAAAGTATGTTCTCTTTAATAATCACTTAATTAAAAGGGGAGGCAAGTGCGGGGGGGTTCTTTATGAACCCGGAGGAAAAACAATTTTAAACTACTACTGGAATATCGAGAAAGACACCAACAATAAAGAAGAGGCTTATGCGTTACTCAAAGGCCTCCAACTAGCAAAGACCCACCAAATTTCCAATTTGAATGTTATAGGTGACTCTAAGACAGTCATAAGGATGATGGTCCAGGGAACAAACCCAAAAATTTTGAGTCTAAAAAGAATAATTGATCAAATACGTGTAGACTCAAAGTCCCTCAAGCCAACATACTTTCACATTCTGAGGGAAAACAACACGGCAATAGACAAATTAGTGAATCAAGCCATCGGGAAACCTTCTAGAACCTTAGGAGTGGAGGGTGTTGAATCCTTAGCCCCCTTATCCTAATGCAACATATGACCAAGAGCCAGCATGCAAAGGTTAGAGGAGGAGCCACTTGGAGCTCTAGCGAAAAAGGGGATAGGTGGAGCAGACCAGCGAAAGTGGGGAATGGTGGAGCAGATGGGTGGCAAGTGTGAATTCGATGTCTCATAGGCCAAGTATAGTCTTGGTTAACAGTTTATGCAACAACTTCATGATGGTTTCAGGTGGCCAATTATTTCTTCCACTCTAGCTCGTGGGAAAACAAGGAATGAAGGATCTAACACAGATGGATTGTGCATGCAGCAGCCCATACACACGGGTGATTTTCCAGGGTCACGATAGTCCTAGACCCAAGCCCACAGATATGAAGGACTCAGGTACATCGCACCAGGTATATTTAGTGACCTTTATGTTTGGCACGAACTCATCATTGATCGTTACATGGGGGAATTTTGGCCAACACTCGTCCTTGCAGGGGAAAAGTCTATTTGTGGTATTGCTAAGCCATTTCTAACCTGTGCTCCCCCCTAAATTTCTTAGACTGCTCTTTCTCATTTGTCTCTCAGCGTTTTTCATCCCAGAGTTTCTGGGCTCCTCCTCACTACTTCTTGACTCGCCCACCACCTCACCCTCTGCTTTGTCCTTTCTTCACCCAGGCCTTAACCCTGTGGTCTATGTTGATTTCAGCTCCACCCTCCATTTTCCCAATTCACATAAAACCTAGTTCGTTATAGCTTTGCGGCCCCCTTAGCAACATGGAAAATTCTCAGCGGAATCAAAGCACACCAGAATTAGTGCATATGCAAGGTGTCAAGGGATTTCTAGTTGGTTATGTTCAGCTAGACCCCGAGGAGGAATGTGTGGGTTGCCAAAGGACATGAATTCAGATAGGAGCGCTCAACTCCACTCTAACATTCGAACTTGAAACCCTCTCTCAACACAGGCACCTGATTGAAAGGCTGCAAGATAAAAGTTATGCCGAGAGGAGTCAAATTGAAGTGCAACGCAGCAGTCTGGAGATAATGCAAAGTCGTTTGGATCAGCTTAAACGAACTCATCAACAGCCAAGCACACCGAAAAGCACCCATGGAGTGTCCAAGAATGTAAATTCAATCACAGACAACCAAATTTCGGACCTAAACGAGCCCCATCCTGAGTCAATTTGGGAACAGCATGGCCACTCAAAGATCAAAATGGAACCGGGTAACTGATCTCTTTTTAAATTCAGATGTTATGTTTTTCTTTTTTATATATATCAACAGAGTATTTTATAGATTGTATTCTGCAAAATACAATCATTGTAGCATAGTTAGGGAAGGTGGAAACTCTATGAACACCAATTTTGTTTCATCATTTCAAAGCTTCAAATACTTTACTTCTTGAAGGCCTCTCATGGCCCTTTTTTTGTATTACAGTGGATTTATCCACACTTTTTAATATATATTTCCCAATTCTTGTAAAAAAAAAATCACTTAATTAAAGTGAATCTCCTAAGTCCTTAAAGGCATTAAGGATTAATTCCACATGTCAGACACAAAACAGATGTGGAAGTACGTGTATGGTGCTACAAACATCAATTGATTAAAATTCTACTGTGAATTCCTCAAGTGTGAAGTACCACCCATTGTGTGAATGGATTTGGGCATCGCATGCAAGGTGATGACCCATGACTTAACACATATGTTGTCATTACTAGATTGATTATCTCATGATTAATTGGGGTTTGTGGATTAACACCATAAACAAAATTTTAATTTTAATCCTCATGAATTAATTAAGGTATTGATTACCTTTGTTGACCTTGATTGTCTCTCATAATCCCTTGTTCTAGCATGCATGCTTCATTGGCTAATTTGTTGACCTTTTCATTCAATGCTCTGAGGACATGATAATATTTTACCCTTTCAAATCTCACTACCTCTTTGTTGATTCTGAGAATGGCTCTTGAGAGACTACTTTGACTTTTCCCAAAACCTTTCCATAAAGTTTTGATTATCATTTATAAATCTCCAATGAAAAAAAAAAAATTATATATTATTGCATCGATTAATCTCTGTCCCAAAAAAAGTGTGAGTGCTTCAACCTAGTTATTTGTTGATATCCACAGGCCCCGTGCATAATAATTTCCTTTTTTTCCTACATATCTTCTTTTCCAACCAACATACATTTCACTCCATGAATTTGGAAAAGAAACCTTCTCTAAAATTTATTTGAAAACAACTCTCCAAACTTGTTGAGAGTACTGACAATAAAAAAAACAAATGATTAATTGTTTCAATTGATAAACAACACAATACACATCTTGATCATCCGTAGGATCTTTTAATGACTTATGGTTGAGTTTTAATTTTGCATGCGTTAAATAACCATTTGAGAAAACTTAGTGAAAGAATGAGGAAAGAAGAGGAATTATGACAGCCATATACACATATACAGATCTGAAATGAATAATAGACAGCAAACCATAACACGCAGATTGATAACGGAGTTCGGCACAACTTTGCCTACGTCTCCGGGCCTTTTCTCTGTGGGGGAGGCTTCTTTATTTTTGTTCAAATGCTCAAAAGTACATCGCTGCAATGCCAAATGGCTACAAGACTAATCTGGTCATATTCTTCCAGATCTCTAGAACCATGCAAAGAAAACGACACGCAAAACGGACGTCCGGAGCTCCCAGAAATGATCCGACAGCGTCTCCTCCTCAAAAGCTTCTCTGCCTCAAAATGGTTTTGGCTTGGCTTCTCCTCAGCATTATTCTGCTCTGAATGCCCCCAATGTTGTCCTCTAGCCTCAAACAGGCCTTGGTTATATAGCTGGGAAGTTGGTTGCTCATCTCCAACTTCCTCCCAAAAATTAGGCTCCAAAACTTCCCAATAACTCCCAAAAATGGATAAAAACCATTAAAAATAGGTTTGACATTAATTAAAAACCCAAAATCAGTTAGAAATAGGCTTAATTACCATTAAAACCCAAAAATTGGTTATAAAACCCACTTTATAGTTAGATTTGGGCATAAGCCCCCTTTTGCCCAGTGCTCGCCCCCTTGACAGGGTCATATGGGTTCATATGGCCAAGCGCTAGCCCAAAGGGCTAAGCGTTGGCCCCTCTCCATACAATACTTTGCAATATATTTTATAATGTGGGTTTTACAACATAAGAAATAATTTGGTGTATTGGCAAAGACCATTTCTTAAGGTGTTGGGCTTGGTGGTGGTCATGGGTTCAAAACCCATGGACCCCAAAAAATATTTTTTTGAAACATGCCACTTCAACTGATGACCGGGTGCCACGTGGCTGCCCATGACTGGGCCACATGGCATCTCCCCATTTGACGGATTAATGCCACTTGTCAGCTATTGACTGGTCCAGTTGCCTGCCACATGTCTGCCTTGTCAGCGAACCTACCCAATCACCATCAGCCAGAGAGTGCCACATAATCTCTTGCACAGTCAGCATGCTGATGTCATCAGCATTGACTTTTTGACCAGTTGACCTTTGACTTTTTACCTGTTTGGGCTTCCGATCAGAACGCGATAACTTTCGCATACGGAGCCTGTTTGACAAAGTAAATATACCGTCGGAATCGGGAAGACGAGATGGACGCAATGGAATTGGTTTCGTTGGATTCTGAGCACTTTAATTTTTGAGCATTTTTCAAGCCCTGTCAGGCTTCTGGATCCGATTTCGGATCACTTGAGGATCCTTGTATTCCTCTTTTTTCAAATTCTCAGCTATTAATAATCCCATGAAATATTATCCACTAGAAGACATTATTTTTTGGAAGTGTATCTCCATACCATATACATTTTCATATTCTGGAGAGGGGAGGATTAGGATAATCAAACAACAAACTATTATATCCTTTTTTGACTAAGTAACCTGAAAAGTTCCACCCTCTTTCATCTGGTCTATTATAATCCATTAGAGCACATCCTAATAGAAATTTAAATAAAAAATCCAACTTAGAAGATATCTCTACTAGTGGGGAGAGGTTTTTCCAACCCATCCATCTTTCATGTTCACTCCAAACTAATATGTCAAAAAGTTTGACATATCCATTCACCAAAAACCAAGGTACCAAATTTAAATTCAACTAGATAAATGGAGTTGTTGCTTTATACAACTTCCAGATCGGCGAGCCAGATATTTCTTCTAAAGGAAAGTCTAGGCATATTTTGCAAGACCCATTGAAATATTTTTTAACAAAATTGTCTTCCACCATTCTTACTAGCCAGTAACAAGACGCCACAAAGGTTTAGCTCATATTTCTAAGTTCATATGAACTGGATCATTTATTGTGAGCCCCCCATACCTTTGAAATCCTTAATAATATGCTAGTTGATCAATTGATTTTTTTTTAATTGGTCTTACGTCCTTCCCACGAAATTTTCCTAATCCCCCCAGCAACTTGATCCATTATGATTTTTGGGGATAACATAGAAGAACAATGATAAATTGGAAGGGTTGATAAGACATATTTAATTAGAACTATTTTCCTAGATGGATTCAACCATATTCTACCCCAATGTTAAAAAAAATTTCACCTTTTTCAAATTGCCCCTTGCCAAGCCTGGGAGGTTGGATTGTGCAATGAGATAGGAATTCCTAACTAGTTGAAGGTTGACTAGGTATCCACACTAGGGAATCCCAATATTCTCGAAATAGAATGCAATTGTTTAGCTATAATGTTACATCCATAAATCTAACTTTTTATACTCTTAGCTTTTCCTCCAAATGCATTTAAAAATATGTCTAGGACTACTTCAAATGTTATAGCCACAATAGTAGAGGTCGCCCCTAGAAAAAAGGTATCATCTACAAATTGACAGTGATCAATTCCTTTCATTCCTCTTGTGAAGCTTATTCCTTGAATCCACTCTTGCATGCTCTAGTTGCATGCTTAGTACCTCTAACATCGTGATGTATATAAGTGGTGATAGAGGACAACCTTGTCTTAAACCTCTTTTACTTCTGAAGAATGTTGTTGGTCTACATTTAATAAAGGAGCTATCCACGGGGAACCTATGCAAGCTTGTATGCAACTTACAAAGGACTCATCAAATATGAACCTCCAAAGGACCTTGAGAAGAAAGGAGTGACGAACTCTATCAAGCAAACTTTCCATGTCCATAATGATTATCATTCAGTTTTCCTTATTAACCTTGCTTATGTGGATGGATTCTTGAACTAAGATAATGTTATCCACAATCTGCCTCTTTTGTATAAATCCCCCTTAGTTTTTTGAAATCATATTTAAAAGAATTAATTTCATCATATTATCTATAACTTTAATCAAAATATTGTAGGTCAAGTTGCATAGGAAAATGAGACAAAATCTTGAAAAAGTGGTTGTTTTTCCCTTTTGGAATGAGTGCTAAGAAGGAAGAGTTTGTACAACCTCCTAATTTTTTATTTTTAAAGTGTAATTCAGCATTTTTTTAAGATAATTTCACTATGTTCCAGAACACCCTAAATAAATGGATAGAAAATCTATCCATCCTTGGGACTTTATCTGGATCCAAACCCCAAACAATTTGAGATATTTCTTCTTCATTGATTTCTTTCAACAAAGCCACATTCTCTTCAATGGTTAACAAGGTAGGTATATTCTCTAACATCGCTTCAACCAGTCTTGGATTTTCTTCTTCCTTATTTGTGTAAAGATCTTCAAAATGGGATATAGTCTCTTCCTTACCAGCTACAAAATATTACACCCCCATTCCATCATCCAAATGAATTCCTTTGATAGTGTTTTTATGTCTTCTAACTTGTGATTGTTTATGAAAGTAGGATGTATTCTTATCACCTAAGAATAACCATAAATTGTAGGATTTTAAACACCATTCTTCCTCCTCCTTTTTAAATGTTGCATGAATTTTCTAATAAATATTTCTCTCTTCCTGTATCATTTGTTTTGAGAACTCCTCCCTTTCCATGTTTCTTTGAAGATCTTCTAATTGTTTATGTTATTCTTGCCTTTCTTGGTGTAGAGGTACATATTCTAACTTAAGCCACTGCTTCGAGGCCTATTTCATGACCCTTATATTGGATTCCCAGACATAAGATGGAGACGCTGAAAGTGGTTGCCTCCAAGTTTCTATAACTAGATGAAATGCTTCTTCATTCTAAATACAGAGTGGGTTGAATCTGAATGGTATAGGACCAAAATGTCGCAATGGCTCAAAAGATAACACAACATGTTTATGATCTAAAGCACCAAAATGGACTATATTCAAAGAGATAAGGTGATCTCCTAGAAATAAGTCACTATGAATTGGAAACCTATCTAAACAGGATGCAATGTCTCCAGTACCAAGCCACTTGTTGCTCCATTGAGTGTATTTCCATTGGATAGGATTTACATCCACTAATTAGCTATCTAATATTAAATCCTCCATCATTTCCCTCATGGGCTCTCGTACTACAAAGCCTCCTCTTTTTTCCTTACTTGAAATTATTGTATTGATATCCCCTGATATTATACTATATTTTATAGTAATGTTTTCTTTATAGGACTATAAGGTTTCCCAATAGCCTATATTTTCTAGATATCTAACAAGCATGTATAAATTAAATAAAATGTAACACAAATCTGATTCCAGATGCAAAAATTGGGTCATTCTCCAGTGTTTTGAACTGAAGGAAGCTTCCAACACTACTTTCATAGGATCCCACATACTACAGTTTCTACCAAATGCTCCTCCTGAGGTTATAGAAATTCCCTCATTGCTTCTCCATTGTTTTTTCTCAACATGCAGAGCTTCTTTTTCATCCATCTTTGTCTCCTAGATAAGGATTACAATGGGTTTTTCCACTCTAATCAAGTCTTTAAGAGATTCTTCCTTGCTTTTTGTACCCAACCCTCTGCAATTCTAGGAGACTACTACCATTATTTAAGATGTGGTATTGGTTCTCCTACGGTTGGTTCCTAAGGTGTTTGGACTTCTAATACTCTATGATATTACTCATGTAACTAAAACATATTCAATAGTATAATTTTTTCCTATTTCCTTGTCTTTTTTTTTCATTTCCTTTCTTTTCTTTCATCATTTTCCTTCCTAGATTTTTACTAGACATGTCTTCTTATATTTCACCCTTGTCTAGTGGTTGTTGAGATTTCCTTTGGGTTTGCATCCTTCCCATGTGTGTGGGAATTTTCTCAACAAATAAATCTATCACTTCTTGCTTATATGTATCTAGAACCTCCACCACTATTTGATGAGATTGATTCTGATTCTCCATGAAATAAAAGGAATGAAATGTTTGTGAAGTGAGAATTGGTTCTGGATATACTCCTGATGAATGGTAAATTATTCCTTCATTTTCTCATTTTATTCTCTTGCTAACATCCCATATCTATTTGATGTAGTTATCTGTGGGATTCCATGTGACCTATCCATGATTTGTGGGTTTGATTCCTACGATAACCTAGATGTTGATTCCCCCTGAGTAACTCCAATTTGTTGTTGATGAAGAAGGCGTAGATTTCTAAACATTCCCTTTATTTGAGGGAATTTTCTTTTTAACAGGTTTCCATGCTTCCCATTGGTTTAATGATGTTGAGTCAATCCCTAGTTATTTTTGCAATCCTTTGCAAAATGACCATACTCACGACATATTTTGCACTTGAATGGAAACTTCTCATAATTCAATTGTTGAATGTGCGTACAATTATCAAGGGATAAGTGGATGGATTCAGGTAGGACATTTTTGGAATCAAATTCAACACAAATTATAGCAGAAGCATGCATATTGGATTTGGGTTTTTATTTGTCAATGTACTTTCCAAGAGTATTGCCAATAATTTTGATGGAATTGTCCTCCCAGCAATGAAGGGGTAAATTTGGTAAATGCACCTAGACAATAATATCAAAAGGAATGTCTACTTTTGGATCAAAAACTATAGTCCACCATACATACCCCAGGAATCGAACAAATATGGCCCACTTCTAAGATCAAGTCTTTATCTTACTTGAGTTCAAATAAGAAAGCATAAAATCCTCTACCATAAAAGAATAAATTGAGTTTTCCTTTGATGAGAACTTGTCAATTTTTCTGTACCCACACTACAAGGAAAACACCTTGTAGCAGAGGTTTTTAGTGTTACATGATTTGGAAAAAAATTCAAAAAAACCTTCGCTACAACCTTTGTTATTCAAAGCAGAGGTTTTAGCAAATTCTTTAATGGATGTTCCATATAACTAAAAAAAATTGGCAGGCGCAGGTTGTAGAGGATGTTTTTTTTTCAGTGCTTGTATTGGTAAAAACGCCCTAGTGCACACTTCCAAGCAAAATCCATTGATGCTCCTAAAATTGCTACGCATTGGTTTCGTATTTTGTGTTATATGAAACATCGATGCTTTTCGTATTAGTGTAAGGACCATTATATGTTTTTTTTGTATGCAACAGCGGTGCTTGTATAAATATTACACACCAAGTCGTTTATTTTTTTTTAATTTATAATCAATGCTCTTATAGTTAGTACGCACCAATACCTGTGCTACCATGTGCACCGAAGGATAGTGAAATTTCAAATATTTGAGGTGAGATGTCAGTGTCATTTTTTGTTACTAAGCAATGGTATGTATGTTATATTTAAATAATCGAGTCGTATATTATAAGTAAAGCATGGGTGTGCATTTTATCATACGCATTGTAATAGATATAATCAATCATACATTATGTCGCTTAATGTAACGGTGCTTTTTCACAAGTGTATGCATCGGTGCTTTCATTTAATTAATTTACACCGGTGCGTATAACTCATAAAAATGCATCGATATATATATTTTATGTCATGCCTCGTTTAGTGAGTTCAAAAGAATACAGTGCACTGATATGTATGTATTTTAATTAATTGTTTTTTTACAAATTTTCAATTAATCATATGAAAATCAAATATTTTTTATAATAATATTGTTTTTATATTTTTGTTATTATTTTTTTATAGAATGATTGCATTAATGTGTTATCCAACAAATTACACCTATGTTATTTGTAACAATATAAATCATCCATATATTAATTAATCAACAATGCAACATTTTACAACATTCGACAATGCAATAAAATAAGAAACCCATTTTATTATATATGAATAATAGACCCATCATCATACAAAATGGGATAGCATAAAGGTGCACAATAATAAAAATGAAACCGATATGTAATTGTTATACTTATTATCAACATGTCCTCATGCAATTGGGACATTATATCGAGTACATTATACAAAATCATTGATTTTCACATACAACTATTCCAAAACATACAACTTGCAGTAACATTCAATTATATTGATTGTCATTCATTACTTGAACTGTCGTCATCGCTCAAGCTGTGTGCATGCCTCATTTCTTCATCACATGAACATGATATTGTACTTTCATTATTTAAACTAACATTTTCTTGATCAACTTGTTTTTTCATGTTCTGCATCTTCATGTTCGATCTACAAACATAGAAATAAAGTATAATAAGTAAATTTACATTTATATATATAGTAGAATATACATGTTTGCATAAATCAAAAAATGTACCATAGAAATGAGTGATTCATAAACAATACACATGCTTTTGAATTCATGTCGCATGCCATGTTTCAAAATCTCTCATGTTGGTTGATCTCCATACTTTGTTTCCTGCGGGTTTAATACGCCATGACAAAGCATTGTCGATATAATAATATAAATGTTTCTTATTGTTCCATTAATTATAAAACAAGGGTTTCATCCCTATTGAACCATATTTGGGGCTATATTCATGGGTTTGAATGGGCCTCTTTCTCTCACATATATAGAGAAATCGACAAAAAGGCAGACAAGTTCTCCAAAGATGCCTTGACACTTCCTGACAGGACCTTCAGCTCTCTAGAGTTCTTTGATGATCAAATGATTCAAGAGAGGTCTTTCCTTTTTTAATTTATTGTCTGATATTGAACCTTTGTGAAGTTTTTTGTAATGATAATTATGGGAGGATTTTAGGCTTCATTTGTTTCGGTTGGTATGATTTTATGTAATGGGTAGGTGGTTTTTTGGGTCCAGTTCTAGGTTTAGAATGGTTGTATGTGCCACATTAGTTGGGAATAGTTTGGCATATTTTTGAAGTCCTAATGGAGATATAACATGTATATTTATATAATGAAATATAAATATTTTTCGTTCTTGAGAAAAAAAATTATAAAACAAGTTAAACAACTTATCTACTTACAAATTGTTCAATTAAACCTTGATACTTCAGCATATACTCACAACCCTCACTTAACCCAATCTTGATCAATTGTTCAGTTGGCTCTTATTTGTATGCCAGCACCTATTAGAAGACATCCATGGATGAGTATGAATTAATTATTTAAATATAAAGATAACGAAAAATATGAAATCTTAAGTAAGGCCGAAAAAGTAAGTACTCATAAACTTTGTGATCAACCCTTGTATTCCTTATCATTATGTCTTATATGTTGAGTGTGTTTCATTTTTTTTCTTTTCTGCAACAAAACAATTGAAATTTAGTATTTCATATGATAATTAAATCCAATGTACATAAAAGAATAAATGAGTAATTACATACCTCTTACGCACCTTGTTGTTGGGATGTCTCCTCCTATGATGCAATTATGTTCATTTCTTTTACCATCTCCTTGTACACTTTTTTGGACATCCCTACTGGCATGTATTGGATTTCCTCTCATTTGTCTCTTGAAATTTTCATAATCTTCTTGAAAAATAAAAAGCACAATAACATTTTTTTAAATGAGAATGAAAGTAAAAATAGCAAAAAAAAACAAAAATTGGTCATTTTTGGAACATATTATATAAAAAAAACATGTTTAATAATATTACCTTTTAAATGATTATTTTTTGTTATTGTAATTTTTTTCTATTTCAAGTCTCACGGGTCTCAATGAGCATTGCTCTTGCAATTCTTCATGTAGTTTATGTATAACCTTATTCTTGGAGTATTGTAAGTGGAAAGTATGTCTATAAGTTCTTTCCACTATATCCCTCAAAGTTTTGTAAAACAATTTTCCCCTCTCATTAAATTCAAGAAACACTCCAAATGAATTGATGACCAAGCTTCCATCATCATTTACATCCTTCATAATTTTTATCCTCTTAAGATGGCATTCCATTCCCTCAATATCGGTCCCTGTATAACAATAAAAAAATGTGAAATCGAGTGTTTATAACTTGTTAGCGACTAATGTTAAGAAGTTCATTTTTAGTAAACAGTCGATGAAAAACTTCATGTTGATTACCTTTTGATCCACCTCATTCCTCTCTTTGCAACATTTCCGTAATTTTTTCACGCTCTTTTTTACTCACATTGCGAACAATATTATCAAGTTTCTTCAATTTTTTGCTTTGCATGACACGCATTAACCAATACACATCATTAATTTAAACCTACACATAATATATAAGTAATTTTTCAATAAAACTTAAAGAACATGTCTCGTTATCTTTTTGGGATGAACTACCATAGCGCTCACTGCAATAAATTGTTTTCCTTGAACTGCTATTGGTCATCTTCTATAAAATTAAAAAAAACAGGAATCGTTAGATATAGAAATTATGAAATAGTTTTACAAAATAATACGTCAGTGTGTATAATAAAAGAGTACGACCCAATGTGTTGCACGTACTTATATGCATTGATTCTCATTACTTCTTATTGCACACCATTGAAACCATATGCATATTATACTAAACAAAGTGGTATTTATACTTTAAACTAATTGGTGTTGTTGACATAAATATGTGCACCAAGGCGACATTATTGTATAGTATGCATTGCACACCGCAAAAAAAAAAATGAAAAAAAACTAACAATGACATGGCTTAGGATATAATGCAATGAGTGGTACCATTGCAATGAATACTAAATGCCCCATATATAAGTAAAAACACCCTATAAAAATCTATATCTTAAAATAAAATAAAAAAATCCCCTTATGAAATAACGAGAGGGGAACCAAGAAAATAACAAGAAATCTAGGGCTTCCAATACAAAAGGTAACCCTTTTATTTTTTTTAAGAATGCATTGAAAATAGTTTGAATCAAATAGGGAAATATTGAGATGATCAATAGAATCAAATCACATACCTGAAATTTCTCCTTTGTAGATTTGTATGTGGCCTGCGGTGATCCCTTCCAAATTTGTCTCTTCAAAAAATCAACCCACTCCAGGGTCTTTGCTGGTAAGTATCTCTTGCACAAATCTCCCCTCTAAATTTTTCCAAAATAATGAAATAATGAATAGTGTTTTCATTTATAAACACATTCCCCCTCATTTTTTCATTGTATATTTCAACGCGCTAATGATAAACCCGAGTGTTGTTTTTGTGTAACTTACCTTTTTGGTGCACTATACAATTTAGCACATCAGTGCGCTTTGTACGCATAAAAGAACCGACGAAAACATTTACATCTTTTTTTTGTTTATTTTTTTGCTATAAAATCAGTGCATTCTGCAATTTTAAGTGCCTCAGTGCACTATCTACGTACAAATGCACCAATTTCAATTTTATCGACATAATAGAAATGCAAACATCCACAAAAAAAAAATTGTGGAGATTTTGCTATGTGAAGGCAGTAATAGAGGTGACTTTTCGGTGCTTTTCGTAATTTAACGCACGGGTGCCTTCTTATATATAGATGAATCAGTGTGTCTATAACGAATTAAAAGAACCAATAGCTTTCAAAAGTCATTTGAAATTTTTTTTGAAGTTAGATTGTTTTGTGCTTCCCAAACTTTATTTTAAGAATTCATTCACGTATTAATGATGGTTTTGGATCGAATGCAAGGAAAAAAAGGTTATAACATCAAATCGCTAATTCTTCAAATTCTGGTTCATTCCATATCGTTTCAAGTTCATCGAATTCTCCCCCGTTGTTTGAAGTAAGTCTAGATTTTGTTTATAATTCATTTATATGATTGTATTTATGTCATGTATGCATGTGCATTTGAATAATTGTTCATTGAATTTTGCAAGATCGTGATTCAAGATCGAGTTCGGATGCACAAGATATTCTACCATTCCAAAAATGTTGCAAGCTCTTATTAGGATAAATATATCGTAGACAAATGTTTGATGAAAATGGACAATAACTTTACCCTGCCAATTGTAACATGTCATCTTCCAACAACCAGCCTAGGTCAATGGTATTACACCATGAATTGGATCTCTTTTATGACACCTCAATAGTATGTTATTGTTCAAAATGTAAAGGGTTGAAGAAGAACCCTCAATGTGTCATATTGTCCCATTATATTAATGATTGACTACCCAAAGTTGACAGTCTAATACATCCCACTCAGGTCAAGAATCGAATAGGTGATTTAAAAAAGATACGTAGGAACACTTCCATATGTTCCTTTTTTAAAAAGTTGGAATCCAGATCAACTACATTTCATCCTAAATTGACCTACCCATCTCCTTCTATTGAGCCAATGGATAGTTCTAGTGAGCCAAAGTATGATATCGATACTACCCAAAATATCTCTAGTAGGAGATCCAAAAAGTTGTATGAGCTAAGAGAGAAAATGTCCAAGTACACACCAAAGTATATTCAATTGTTGGAAGGTAGAGATGACTTCCCTCTTCCTATAAATCTGCAAAGTAAATACCAAACCTGTTACAACTGAGCTTTGTATGACACTTGGTCGTCTTCCATGCATGTTCCCGATGTTGGAACCGAATTCTCTTATTGTGGTAATAATTATATGATTGCCAAGTCTAAAATAGATGTTGCAAATATTAGGTTGTTTATCCGTTCACATGTATCTATTCCTCCCAAACAATCAGTAGAACTTATGTTATTCTGTGGTCCTCTTTATAGTTGATCCAATTACTTGAATATTTTTAAATACAAACAGAGTAGTTATGTGTATAGTATGTGCATGAATGGTTATGTTTTTGGAAATTTTAACAGGAAAAACTTGTTATATATCGATGGTCATCCATGAAATCATAGGAACAATGCAATGCAGGGTTCATAAATAGTTGTAGGTCATCATTACTTAGTGCAAATTGTTCCTTTGAGGAACACTCCAATTACAAAGAGTTTTTTATGAAAAGGAAGACATCCAAATTTGTTGGTGTGCATGTAATACGTAGTTTGTATCCTAGTGATGAGTTATTAATAAACTATAACTTGTGTAGACTGTCAACTGCTTGTCAAAAACACCTTGCTTTGGGTCCACATTTAGATGTCCCCTTGGGGCGTAAGAAAAAGATGATTGAGTAATTGTGTTTTTAGATTTTCAATGGAACTAATGTAAATGCATTGCTTAATTGGACATTTGTTTTATAAAGTGGTTGGTTGCATGTTACAATCATTACATCAAATATGGGGACTAAGTCTTATAACATCTACATGGGGACTTTTTTTTATTTTATTGATTGAATTTTTTTAATGTTTTTATATTTTTAAAAGTTACTATAAATTAATTTAATTTAATATTCTTTTAACCTTAACAAATTAATTAATTTTTTCACTAACCAAATCTAATACTTACATTTCCTTATAAGGAGATTCATAAAGTTGGTGGTAGAGAAAAAAGCATAAAGTCGTTTAAAGCAAATTGTGTATATTAAAATTCATTATTATTAATAATTTCATTTTCAAAATTAATAATTATAATTTAATTAATTATAATTTTAAATAATAATTGTTTTTAATATAACAGTTACAAATTTAATTATGAAAAATTAGTATAAAGTTATCAATAAAATAAATGAATAAATAACATTTCATAAGATTACAGTGCTCACAACCTCTGATTGCATATTTGTTTCGTCGGTGATTGCGTTGTGAGCGAATTCGATGATTTTGAGTTGTTGTCTTGTAGATGGGTGCATCTGTGGGAGTGATGCATGGTGTTTTCCTCCTCAGATTTATGTTTCTCTCGGAGAGGTCCCTATTTTATTCCGCTCCTCTTTTTCGGTTCCTCCCTCTGGGTTCTCTGGTTATTCAAGGTTTTTTGTATGCTCAGATCTGGCTCCTTTTGGTGGTTGTCGATGTTTTTTTCTATCTGGTTGGGGTTATGCCAGAACTTTGAGGTCCTTTCCTTAGGCGTGCGGTGAGGCTTTGACACTTTGAGGTCCTTGGAGTGGGCATGCAGTTCTTGGTCTTACTACTGCTGGTAGGGAACTTCTTCATCATTGCTGCTTTTTGGCTCTGTTGATGTGTAGGTTTACATACCTCTCTGGCCTGGTCCTTCCAGCCACCAGGGTCTATTTGGATTGCACTATTTGGGGGTTTATTCTGTCACAAGCTCTCTTGTATCGGGTTTTCCAGACTTTTAGGGGTTTCTTTCAACTCTTGTCTCTATTTTTTTACTTTGGGCTTTCCAGCCAGCTTGTTCTTGTCCCTTTGGGATCTTTCTACCCAAGACTGGGTCATGCCTTTGGCACCTACAGAATGTAATTTGGTTATCTTCGGATGAACAGAATTACGGTTTTTTTCTGAGGAAAAAAAAAATTCATAAGATTAATTATTTAGATTAATTTTTCCATTCATTAACCAAATCTAATATTTGCATACATGTTGATACAAAATCAACGAAATTCAATATTTAGCATTTTTTTAATAGAAGATTCAACTAATACTTACATACTTTTACATATTTTTTTAATAGAAGATTCATAAAGTTAGTAATAGAGTAAAAATATGTGAAATCATTTCATCGAAAGTGTATAGATCAAAATTTATTATTATTCTTTATATTTAATATTTTAAATTTAATATATTATAATAGTTGAATAATATAAATTAATAAAATATTTGGAAAAAATATAAATATATAATAACTGTGATTTTAGTAAACAATTATAGTATAACTTTGTCTTGTAATATTTGAATAATAAAAATTTAAAAATAACATTATTATTACATCATTAATATTATTATCAGTGAATAATTATATCATAATGTTATTATTACAATATATGAAAAAGACATAATTATTCAAATCACAATCATTTCACTTATCATAATTATGTATTTTCATTGTTAAACATGTTTAATCAACATATTGTATCTTGTTGGACAACAAACAATTCACCTTGAAGAAGAGTTAAATGTTATATTGCGTTAATAGTTATAAGTCTTTGCAATCACAATCCAAATTAAATGATTTCATAAAAGTAAAGTTAAACATTATATGACAATTGTAAATTTAAATGAGTGATACATCTCAAATTTAATTTAAAAATGGTGAAATCATCAATAATGTTAATGATTAGCATAATCATAATACATTTTATAAATCAAACAACAACATCATCAACATAATATGAAAAACAATGATATAAATTGGCGATATACATATAAATATACATGTCATCAAAATCAATAAACATGTCATATATACATATCAAGTCAAATATAAAATAATCAATATACATGTCAAATAGTACCACTACTAGCTAGGTCCACCACCAAAGCCGAAGGCATCGGTGCCTCTGCTACCAAAGGTAAAGACTTGTGTATCAGTACCTATTTCAAAAATCAATGATGAAGTATACTCTCGTATGTCTCTCCACTAGGATCAAGTTGTCCAGCACTAGATGTGAACATAGTGTCGACGGCATCAATAGTTTGTGACACACGTGGAGGAGGACGAGGACGAGGATTAGTGGATCGTGACACATGAGGAGGAGAAGGACAAGTATCGATGGATGGTGACACAAGTGGAGGAGGACGACGATGAGGATCATTGGATGTTGACATATGTGGAGGAGAAGGACAAGTATCAATGGATGGTGACACAAGTGGAGGACGAGGATCAGTGGATGTTGATACATGTGGAGGAGAAGCGAGAGGATTGGTGGATGGTGACACAAGTATATGAGGAGGAGGATTGGTCGATGGTGCATACACATGTGGAGGAGAACCAACAATATCGGTGGATGGTGTAGACACATGTGGAAGAGAACCAAGAGGATCGGTGCATGGTGGAGACATTTGTGGAGGAGAACTAGGAGGATCGGTGGATGGTGAAAACACATGCGAAGGAGAACCAAGAGGATCAATGGATGGTGCAAACACATCTAGAGGAGAATTAGGAGGAGGAGGAGGACTAGGTATTGTATAGGATAAGGATTGGTCTCGTGATGGGCCAAACGGAGTGGAATCATGACCATCATCCATCAACATCTCATTTTGGTTGAGGGCACCAACAATATGCCGCATGAGTGACATCATGTCATGAGGTAGGGTCTCCCATATCATAGAAATCTCTGGTATGCATAATATCTCCCGAACTGATATGGGTACCACTCCATGCCTAACCATCAGACCACATAGGAGATCCACCACCTTTGTCCGGACTTTCTAATCCAACCTCCATGGCATGTTAGGTCTATGTATTAGAGGTCATTTCTCTGTTGCCTCCTCCATCTCCTCATCATGTTGGGGATTTGCATCCCCAACATATGTTCCAATATCTAAAAAACAATAGATAATAATGATCAGATAATTGAAAAAAAATGTTATAATAAATTACATGTGCATTAAATAAGCAATAAAAAAGTGAAACTATATTTATCAAAACATAACAATAATATTACCTATCCCATATAGTGGTATGGATACTCTAAATAGGATGTTTGGAAATCCTCTCCAATCCATCCCCATGTACGGGTATTGTACAAGATCAAGGACGGGATTGTCGTCTCTAGCCCAAAAATCACATAACTCCCTATCGACCAGAGTACATAGCCACTCTGGTTGGCCCCTCGTAAGAAAAAAAAACCCCACATGCACATGTGCACATCAATCATAGGCCTAGGAGGAAAGCAGGGTACTCCTGGTCAAGTGGCAAGAAACCTCTCAAAAAATGATGTAAATAAATACAACATTAATGGGAAAAATATCCTCCCACCTAAAATGGCACAACATCCATCCAACGCAAAAACAAATTGTCTCAAAAAAATATTTATCCACCTAATCAATCGAAGCCTATACACTAAACTATCGACATGATACATCAAAGGGAAACTAACGCACTTCCCATCAAAGGTAAAGTGTGACAGTGCCATGATAATAAGACACGTGATTCTAACCTCCTCTATACAAAATGAATCCATCTACATCTGACCACCAACAACCTAGAATCATGAAGCGGAAACAATGTCCAGACTAACATATATCTTCACATATTCCAGTTGGGTCTTCCTTCAACACCAGGAGGTATATTAGGGAACTAGGCCAAACCTACCCCCTCCTAGACAACCCAATGATAAAATAAACATCCTTCTTCGTGGCTTGATACCATAGATTGGGACCGACCCTGAATGCATGTTGTGCATTATCCCAACGAGGGATCAACTACTGTAAAATCAAATATTTCCCCCTTAGGGACATACCCTACTCATAAAACTTGAGGAGGCTAACATCCCTCAAAAGGGCACATGTTTGAAGTATAATAACGCATTGATGGGGCAGAATTTCCCTTCAATAGTAAGGGATACTCCCTGATACACTGTCCCAATTAGACTACACAACATTTGGTTTAGGAGACCCATTTAGATTCTGGCTCGAACACCATCACTATTTTTGGGGGATTTGGATGGTTGTGAATGCAATGGAAATGAAAATGTAGTCTAACTAAATGCAGAAATAAAATCTAACTATCTTATACTAGCTAGGAGAATCTACGGTAACCAAATGAGTAGTTGTAAATGAATCTAATCCCTGCAAATAACTTCCTCCAGATAGTTTTTAAGAAGAAGTAAGGTTAGACAACACATTCATGTAGGCACATAACCATATTAGTCTAAATTACGCAATTATATACATAAGCAAACCGACATCTCAAGGAAAAACATAAGAAAGAATAAGCAAAGCTATAATGATATTTCTAGTTGCATAAGAGTAGTCTAAAATAAAAAAGACATCTTATAGCACATGTAAATAGTACACAGTTAGCTAAAAATAGTTTATGGCAACCACCATCTACAAGAGTTATTTTCTCCAACAAAATTGGCCCTGAGGGATTCTTAATATTAATTCTCCAAAATAGTTGAGCGAATATACCAACCTTGAAGAGCCTCTTCAAAATGGGTCTCTTCCTTTCTTTATATAAATTTTGGTAATTGCTCAATGTTTCTTCTTGAATTCCACAAGAAGCAGTTACAAAACCTTTTAGATTCCTCCTCAATGGTTGTTGACATGTGTGATAATAATGACAAAGTTGATGGTATTTGGAAAACAATAAAGTGGAATGTAGTTGTTAGCAAATCCAAATTCGCTATTTTATATTTTTCATGGGTTCTTGTCATTTACATATCTCACCCATACTTTGTATTGTCCATCGAGTGATATGATTCTCCAGTACAAAATTTCATCGAGGGTAGCTTCATGGGAGGTTGAGTTGTCAGTGAGAGCCTTCATGTCCCTCACTAGGGTGGCCATGAATGCTTGGATCATTGTTTTAACTTTAGTTGGTTGGATGAGGTGTTCCTCCATCAACCCAATTGTTACCTTCATGGTTGCTTCATCTTTCTCCAGTCTTTGGTTGATGTGTTGTTGTATTTTTTTGACAAGTTGATCCATTGAAATGGTTTTCCCAAGTTCCTCATTGGGAGGAAGGTAACTCTTATTCATCAATACTTTTGCGGCTTTATGAATTTTCACACATATAACGAGTGAGATTGTCATTTCCTTTTCTGCTCTCTTCTCGGCCTGCCGGCATCGATCAAGGGAAGTGTAATTGATTCTTCTTTCTACATTTGAGGGGAAGGGAAGCTCGGTTGGAACATTTGGATCCTCGGTTATCCAAATTTTTATTTCATCTAAACCTTTGTATAATATGGTGAGTTAGATGGTCTTGGTTTGCACATGGATGTGTTGGTCCATTATGTTGGATGTTAACTACTATAAGACATGAAGATGGGCATACATATCTATAATAGCCTCATCAAGCTCTACTCTGACCTTTTCAACACATGATTTAAATTCTCTTATATTTCCCTTGACTTTCTTTGCATGCATGAGTTGTTCTTCGATTTCTCTAATATTAGCATACTTTTTCTTGGTTTTGGCGGAACAAATTCTTGAGGTTCCACTCAGTTGTTGTAGCGAAGGCAGTGCCAGTGGATGTTATGGATGTTGGTTGGCATATTCTGTCATAGTAGTCTCTATGAGGATTGATAGTGGATTTCCTCCTATGACTGGTACCTTCCTGATATGTTGTTGCACAATTCGGCCAGTGGCTTTGTCAAATTTGAACTTCTTCAGATTCGCCACTTTACTAGGCTTGTAATGTGTAGGAATCCCTAAATATGTTCCATCAAATTGAAGATGATTGTAGGGAACCTCTATTGATGCCTCTAAGATGTTAGTGTCCATAGGCGATGAATCGTTGTTTAGAGCCTCTTTATCCTATTTATGTTTCTCTTCTTCAACTTCCTTAGCTACAGTTTCATCTACTACTCTTTGTTATGTTGTTGTTGCTTCTGCAGCTTCCTTTTTAGTTGTTGTAGATTCTTTCTTGACGGCTTCCTTCACTTATTCTTCCACTGTTTTTGTTGTTGTTGTTGTCACGTCCACTACATTTGCTTCTGCTTTGGCCTTGGCTTCTTCGGTCTTTCTTTTCTTTTCTGCAGTGTCCTTTTTCTTTTTCTAAACCTTTTCCTTCTTTCTTATATTCTTTTTTGCCACTGATTTGTCTTCCTCCATTGATTTGGAATGTGTGGATGTTGTTGCAACAAATTATTTTATTGTTGCCTCTTCTTCGTCTCTTTTCTGCACCTCTTCATGGGATTTCTCTTCATCAGCAATCCTTCCTATAGTTTTACCCTTCCTCTTGGTGATAACTTCATCATATGTCTTGGCACCATAATGGACTTCTTCCTCCTCCCATGTGGCTGAAGTGTATTCCCACCAGGTCTTTGTACTTGTTACAATGTTCCTTGAAAACTAGCTCTGGATTATGTCTCTAGAACCTTTCTTCCCTGAAGTGGAATGATTTCAAAGTATCTACTTCAGCTTGGGCCTACTTGATGCTTCCAAAAGACTGTGAGGTGACCTGTAATGGTAGTGGGGGCCATATATATTTCTAATCATGATACATTGTTGCCTTGAATTCATGGATCACAGTCTGATATACAATCTCTTGAAGCACTAATCTGTCAGGTATAAATCTTGAGAGAAAATGGGGAGCCTTGGTAGCTTGATATATCATTATGTAAGTTACATGTTCCATGAGGTATCAGTCTCTAATCTTCTGGAATATTTCCAATGCTTTATCGGTCATACATGAAGTTGGTGAGTTGAATATGAGCTCATAGAGTGGTGCCAAGAAATAAACATAGATCTTGTGATACTATGTTCTACAATTGTGCTCCTGGAGCACCTTACAGTAGATATGCACAGACGAGTCAGTTTGTTTACATGCCTAACCCATCTTGGGATATTGATGACGCATGCACATAATATTCAATAGATAATAAGACATGTGAAATCGTGGGAATTGACCGGGAGCGGTCTCCTAGACGGTTGTGATGGACTCTTTTATGGATGATGATAGGATGTCATCCCAACTGAATGACACCCCTTCATCAACACAATAGTATATCATAGGCATAAGGGATAAAATGAATCTAGAAGCATTGTGTTCCCCATAAAGCTTGCATAGCATCGCCACAATGTACTGATATGGTGTTCTTAGTGACATGGTGGAACATTCGTTAGATGGTCTGAGTTTGAACATTTAATCTAGCTTGTACTAGATCTTGAATAGATCATTTTCCTTGTGTGTCAATTGTTTGATGTGTTCATCATCCAATGACTGGGTTCCCTTTTCCAAATGGTAACACTTTCCTTTGTTAGTTGCTTAGAATGACACAACGGGTTACCCCTTAGCATTGGGTATATACCGGTTATCAAGGTATGCATGCTTGAGGATCCATGAGATCACATCCAGAAAAGGGAAACTTTTTGCACGAGCCACCACCCTATGCAATCCTGACCTTCGGATATTTTTGAATTTCTTAAGCTCACCATGATATTCAGCTTCCAAAGGGAAGTTTTGCTTCTTAAACATCTGTAAAACTTCACCCCATTTGAGTGGATTTCCCCCTTTTCTCTAAGAGTCGTGTAGTATCGTCATAGATAGCCCCTGGCGCATCACGTTCCTCTTTCTGTCGACTTCCACTTACGAAAGCTTCTGTCGCGGGTAATTTTCTAGTTGTTTTCTTTCAAGGGGACATATCTAAATCTGCAACAAACATAGTCATAATTAGTGCATCAAAATAGGGATAAAACAAGACATGATAATGAACATAAAATGTTAGTCATGATAATCATGTGAATAATTGGGATTTTAAGCAGTAACCAAGGTTCAAAGATTAATCCATTATCTTAAACCTATGTTTCTACCTAAGGAAATGCTTAATTCGATGTCAAGAAGGAAGTCAGCATCTGAAGATGATAGGATGATTTGAGACATCGAGAGAGTTTGAGGGAGTATGGATTAGCTGTGGTGAACTGGCGTAGATGTTGAAAACTTGTTCGATGAAGGAAATGAAACTAGAGTTAAAGATGACAAGTGCTCTAGTATGTACTGGAACATATGATGGAAACTTTGTCGGTGTGGAGTGAAGAAGATCTCACTAAGTGCACTAGTGAGAGAAGCTTTGTATGGGAGGAGTTAGTGGGAATCCCTCCAGGCTATAACAACGACATTGGTGCCAAGTCCTCCAATCCACCAAAGGTATTCGTGTTAAGTAAGTCGATGAGTCAGACTTGTTCTGGAGGAGTTGGGAGGAACCTTACCGAAAAGTAAGAGTGGAACTGGAGGGAAATATGTTAACCTCATCGGTATGTATCAAAGGTAATATTAGAAACTCTGTCGGTATGGAATATTTGGTTCGGAGATGTTGGAAACAACTATGTTGACATGATATTATGGTGTCGGAGTAGTTTGTAGCAAGTTCCTTGGTTTATATTGGGGTAGTTCATGGCAAGTTCATTGTTATGAGAAAAAAATATCAACAACAATGATTGGAACTATGTCGAGAGAGTTAGTTTCGATGTTAATGAAATCATTGAAATGATTTGTTAGGCATCGCTGAATTTGGAAGCAACTTTGTTGAAGGCTAAGATAAACATCAGCGGAGTTGTTAGTAACTTTGTCGATGAACCCTTGACTTGAAAAAAAAAATGACTAAGTGCTTGAGACCATTCTATGAGATGGATTAGGGTTCGGTGTTTGAAAATTGAATGGATCCCTGTGGATAAGGATTTGAAATTTGAGTTTACATCCATCTTGAACCCGTGTACATTGGCTAAAACAAATTAAAAATACATGCTCAGGGTCGGCTAGGAAATAATTTTTATCAGTTCCAAAAAAATGGTCCAGTTCCAACAGAATGGTCCATAGTTCTATGGACATAAGATAGAAACGATAGTCGATGGGTAGCTTAGTCGACAAGGCGTGGTTTTTTTTAAATGGGTATAGGTGCATTGCGAGGGAGACAGGGTAACAGTTCGAGTCTGGTGAGCAATATTGGGAACAAAGAATTTTAAAACTAAAACCATAACCCTAATGAAGCTTAACCTAAAAAATAAGGTAAATAGGGAAAAGCGCCTACCTATCAACTGGTGACACATGGATGTGGAGAATGCTCTGCTAGAAGACAGATGAATACTCTCACAAGTTTGGTAGCTCATTGATAGAATTGCTTGACACTCCCTTTTCTCCTTGGTGATAAAAATGATAACAAAGATGGAGGGGAAGCTCTCTTTTATGGACCTAGTGCGAAATTAGAGACAAACGGAGGGAATCATGGAAAAGGTTTTGGTTAAAGGCTTTGATTTATCGGAGATCTCACTCGGAAGTGTTATGGTCATACCGGAAATGTTGCTATAAACTCATTTGCTTGCAAGGTTGTGTACACCAGAAACATTGTTGGGAACTCCTCTGATTTGTAATGGAGGATATAATGGGAAGTCTATCGGTGGCTCAGTTCGTGTTTTGACAGACTTTCGAAAAAATTATCTGGTTGATGACTCATATAACGGAGATCTTTATAGGAAGACTGTTGGTATGCACCAAAGGTGTTAAGAGGAATTCCTCTGCTATGCACCAGAGGTGTTGAGAGTAAGTCCTCTGGTATACACCATAGGAAATCATGGGTGTTAGCACCAGAAGTCACCTCAGGATTGCGGCATAGGTAAGCCTGATACCCATCAGTTTTATATGTCGCAATGAATGAATAAGGGTGGTCGAATGGGCGCAGACCCAAGAGAATATCGCTTTAACTCAGAATCCTGGACCAGGCAAAACATAAGCAAGTGAGGTCTTGATCTAACTCCAGTTAGGAAGTTGAGTTTAAAATGAGCAGAGGGGAGACTTGGTGAGAAAATGTAGGAGTCTACTATGGACATATGGTCTTCCAGCAGCCTAAGGAAAAAAAGATTCAAGAACAAGATCCTCTTGGAACCGAAATTTCAGACACTAAGATATGCCTAAATGGCATAGTTATAACAGCACGATGATCAAACCTACATCATAATGCAACTTTAAAAACTCGACCAGATCCTCCAATTCCGAGATACTTAGTGTAAGAGGGAAAAGATAATACAGGAAACTGATTAAAACTGGTGAAAATATTGCAGTGATCAAACCTACATCACAACAACATAACTACCCTCGACTAGATCCTCCAATTTTGCGCATTTTAACATAGTTGTTTATAGAGATATGGAAATAAGTTGACTTTCATTAAACAAGAAGTCTCAAATACAGATGCATAACCAGAGGAACCAGTGCTTCCTCAAAACTTTACAATACGAGAACCTAACTCAACCATCGACGACGCTTACAAAAGATAAAAATTGAGTATAAATACTCGGAACTGCTCATGGCCCTCAGGGATATGATCAGACCATTGCATTCAAATATTTGTGTTTCCTCCTTCTTCTGTCAGACTACACATGTTTTCCTCTGTTAGACGTGAAATTAAAATAGTATGGACTTTGCAGGAAAACCCATTTACAGAGGAGCTTTGGGTTGTCATCTAGCCACCACGACCATCCTTTCTTACTTTCCATTAATGGGGTGAAATAAGGGTTCAACAACCACCCCCTATTTCCATTAACTGCATTCATTGGGATTAGGATGAGTTCTGACATCCATGAATGCCCCATGTGGTGCCCTGACTTCTTCAAATTAATCTTGGCACTTCGAGCCCTGTTGCTCTTCTTCTAAAATCAATACATGTGCTTTCGGCCCTTTGGCGCAACTCCTTTCCATTTCCCCAGCCTTGCATGTGATCTTGGGTTGCGACCGTGTGCCTAATTCCCAGGCGCTAGTCACGATTTCAGCTATCGAGAGTTTCCACACTCCTACCTTTAAGTATTTCAATCCACGAAACCACGACATCTTTGATCAGGTGCCACGTGATCCTCTGGATCGGACGGCTCCCATGAATCTCAGGTTTCGGGACTTCGACATATTGGCAATCGACACTTCAATACATCAACCATCGAGACTATGGCACATCGGAACATAGTCGATTGGCATTTCGGGACTCGGGGCTTCGCACCTTGCTCCATGCTGAAACCCCCGAAATGCGAAATCGCAACTATGTTGATCGTGCGCCACATGTCCCTCTGAAATGAACGACCCAAATCTCACGATTTCGGGCCTTGGTCTGATTCTAAACTTTGCGCAACTCTATAGTCCCCATCATCCGATGGTTGCCGATCTAATTATATCTGGATCTAACAGCTGAGACTGAGCCTGTGCTTGATGGATTTTTTTCGACCAGGTATGTGCGCACCTTTGCATAATCGCACCCCGACTTTGGATAAAAATGCATATGGTGGGTTTTTAAACCCCTTTTCTCACATTTGGTAATCCAATGGCCAACTTCAAAGGAAAAACATCCCCTTGCAAGAATAAGTGATAACAACGGGAATTGTTATGATGAGTCGATAGAGTTACTGAGAACTACTCTGGTATGCCCATAAAAGTATTTAAAAATTTCTAAGTATTAAACCAAAAACCAAACAAACTTGCAAGATAAAGAAACTTAATTAGAGCGGGATGAGAAGACTTTAGAAAAGATCAAGACATTGAGGTAGCTCTTCTCAATCAGTCAAGAGGTTCTGAAGTCAAGAAGGAGGGGTCCCATTTTCTTAGTTAAAAATGAATTTACAAGAAAGAATACAAGAAAATGGGAAGGTGTTGTTTCATAGCACAATAAATGGTGACACATTGGGTGAAGCCATGAATCTCTACAAAGAGGTATCTAAACATAAAACTTATGGAAATAGAAACATTAGTTGTGCATGACCCAGGGGAGAATGAGTAGGTCCCATAGTTTCCAAAATGTGCATAATATGATGATACATGTTTGAATGATTCATGGAAGAGGTTATAGCCATACCCAAGGCAGATTGATCACCAAAATATACCCTTTTAAGTTGGATTGCTTCAATAAGGCAGGAGAAGTACAACAAGGAACTGATACATCAAGAATATTGAAAATACAAGTTGATTATACATCTCCCTAGTGTTTCTCCATTGCTAGCAAGAATACATAGCCCCGATGGATTCACCTCAGTGCCATAATCCTTTCTCCACTACCAGCGAGCGTCCATAGCACCAGTGGAAATACTTCCATGTCCCACATGAGTTGTGATGCCTTTCCCCAGTCCTTTACCTTTATAATATGATTCTCTTAAATTCAGAGAGAGTTTGATGGGGGGGTCCAAATTTTCCTTTAAAGGCATGTGGGATGAAAACTGTGAAGGTGATATCTACCAACTTGATTATAGATGATATAACTCTCTTAGCAACATACCTTGAGTACTACATATGCCTTCCTAAAGCAGTTTTCATTTAGTTTTAGACGAACACAAAACATGCTCCTAGGTGTGACCATTAACCCATCCTTGTTACATTTAAGAGTACAATGCTCATGTGTTAATGAACTATGTTCCTCTATTGGGTCTGACTTGGAGTGATGCAAAACAATGTTACATAGAGATATATGAAGTTATGTCTAGAAATCAAAATGAGAATTTACAATATTTTAATACCAATGTGTCACATCTTAAAAGTAAATCCAGATCCAAGACACCAAATTCTTTAAGAATTCTAAGGTAAGAATTTTTGAAAGAGAGAAAAGGGAAAACTAACTAGAATAAAAAAAAATGAAAGTGAAAATCCTAAAACAAGGCAAGAAATGTGCAAAAAGTAAATCAAAATTGATCAAGAAATCAACGATGAGAAAGCAAACTTTTTATTTATCTACAAGGGGAAGTTGCATCAAATTATAGTTGATGTAATGTTTAAGGACTTGGCCATTGATGGGGAGGAGGTCTACATGCCCTTCAATATTTTCTAAATGCTATGTTCCTAGTCCAATGCTCTATTTGATTATGAAAGGACCTAGCCACAAATGTTGAAACTTTGAGTTATCTTCATGTGGCTTGTCCCGCTTGAGGACCATGTCTCCAACCTAAAAGCCTTTTTCGCCAACAGATTTCTTATCAAAACAATGTTTAATAGTCTATTGTTGAGCTTCAAATTTGGTTTTAGCTTTGGTTTGATTCTCTTCTAGATTTAACAAGGTGTTAATGTGCTTTTTGATGACATGGCACTCTCCCGCGTGACTGTTGTGTGAGCTGAAGGGAAGGGAGATAGATGTTTAAAGGAAGGATAGCTTATTTCCCATAAACAATAAAGTAAGGAGAGGTCCCTATGGATGCTTTGGGAGTGACACGGTCATCTGAGAGGATGTTAGGTAATGCATTGTGTCAATACCTCTCTTGGTCGACTACAATTAGTTTAAGGATGTGGATCAAACTTTTTTTTTTGGATTCATCGAGGCCATTTCCTTAAGGGTAATAGTTGGTCGCATACTTTAAAATCATCCCTTTTTCTAGAGAAAAATCAGTCAATTTCAGCAATGAAAAATATGTAGCATTATCGAATACAAGAGTATTGGGCACTCCAAACCTAGTCATAATGTGTTGTTCAAGAAAAACCCTTACCACTTCATCGTTTACCTTGGTCAATAGTATTGCTTCCATCCAAAATGTAAAATAATCAATGGCAGCCAAAACATACCTATGTTTCTTAGATGAGTGAGGGTTGATCTCACCGATTATGTCCAATCCCTACTACTCGAATGGTTCTTCAATAAAAAAAGGTTGAAGTGGAACAACTTCCTTGCTCTCTCTTCGAATTGACTTTTGGAAAATGTCATGGCTCCGAGAGTAGGCATGAGCATCCTTGAATACTATTGGCTAGTAATACCCAACTCTTAATATATTATGGGTTGTGTTCTCTCTCGAAAAATGACTCCACTTGTTCCATCATGCATATCCTTGAGAACCTTGTCAACATCTTGAGTAGAACTTTGGCATAATTCTTCTTAAAGAAGATATTGTGAACCAGTTGATATTGAGCAGACTTTAGCCTTAGTGATTTTCTTTGTTTGGATTTAATATTATCGGGAGTAGTGCCATGTTGAAGATATTATTTGAGATCATTATACCATGAATTCTCAATTGATGGAATATAAGGGGCTTGTTGTGTATAAAGAATTGGTTCATCTTGCCATCCATCTTCTTCTTCTTCTTTAGAATCCATGGATCGGGTTGCTAGATTACATAGAACTTGACCTTTAACAATAGTTATTGGTTTGAATTCAAGGTCATACTCTTGTAAAGCGTTCATCCAGTTGCCTTGTCTCTCACCCATCTCCCTTTGCACAAAGAGAGATCTAACCTCCGGGTGAGGGACAATCACCTTAGTATGGTTCTTCAATATATAAGGTCTGAATTGTTTAATAGCTTTGTGGAGAGAAAAAACCTACTTATCCACTAGTGGATAGTTCAGTTTAGCACCTTGGAGTCTAGTTCTCATAAACTCTATGGGGCACTCTTTCCCTTGATGGTCCTTTTGAGTGATCACTACTGCAAGAGAATGATTTGAGGTGAAAATGCACAACAAGAAGTCTTTAGTAAAATCTGGACTTTGAAGAGAGGTGCAGTTTCTATGGTAGCCTTAATATTCTCAAAGGACTCATTTTCAACATATGTCAATTTGAATAGAACATCATTATTTATCATATGTGAAAAGGGTTTAACTGTTTCAGCAAAATCTGGGACAAATCTTCTTACGAAATTGATTTTGCCAAAAAATGGTTGCATAAACTTTTTACTGTGCGGGAGTGGGATCTGCATTATGTATTTAGTGCATGATGGGTGAACAGAAATCCCATCCTTGGAAATAATATGCCCCAATAGTTTACCTTCTGAACCAACAAATATGATTTTCTTGGGGTTTATAGGAATACCATATTTTCTGCACCTTTTGAAAATATCCTTCAAATGCTTCGGGTGATCAGGTATTTTCTTTGAATAAACTGTGACATCATCAAGATAAATCACCACATTGTGACTGATTATGAATGTAAATGTTATATCCATTTCCCTCTAAAAATTAGCACCAGCATTGATTAGGCCGAAGGGAATTCTGCAATATGAAAACATTCCCCACTTTGTCCTAAAAGTGGTCTTTAATTGGTCTGGTTCTTCTACAAGAACCTGATTGTAACTAGAAAACTTGTCCAAAATAGAGAACAATTGGGAACCAAAGACAAGTTGTAATATTTGATCCATGGGGGGAACTGGATAGTTTTCCTTGTCGAATATCGATTTAAATTCTAAAAATATATGCAAAGTCTAATCTCCCTTGATTTATTCCTAGCATGTATTAGATTAGACACCCAGGTGGAATGGTGAACCATAAAGATAATCCAGGCATCCATCAATTTCTTCAATTCCTTTTGAATAAGCAGTTCAAGAGTCGGATGTATTTTCCTTAACTTCTACTAAAATGGTTTGACACCTTCCTTGATAGGTATCATGTGTCAAATAATACAGGTGTCATATGTCTTCAAATTTTCATATGCCCAAGTGAATATATATAACGCTATTTCTTAAAAAGTTGCACGAATGTATGTTTTTCTTCCTCTGAACAAGAAGTGCCTAGATTGATGTATTTGGGTTTTTCAGGGTTCCTGGATTCATCAAAACATGCATCATAGTAGAGTTTTTTGTCTTTGGATTCATAGACTTTCTGAACTTACTTTATATATCAAACAATGTTTCAAGCAATAACACATTCCTCGGGATGCAATTATCTTTTATCTTACTTGCTTCATCTTGGTAGTCCCAAATATTTTGTTCATGCACTTCATCATCTATCATCGATTCTTGGAACATGTCATCGCTAGTAAGGAAATTTATGATTTGAGTATAGTTCTTGAATACCCTCCAGTTCATTATGTTGTCCGATATAGAAGGCATGAAGACGATTTCAATGCAAAAAATGTTATTAAGGGGTGTGAATCTAGATGTTGCATTTTCTAAAGTGTTTGTGGTAGCGTTTTGACAACAAGGTATAGAAGTAATGTTAAATGTGTCAAAGGAATAGATAAAGTTCCATACCTCATGTTGATAACCTTTTAAGTGGGGAGACAGGTAGTGGAAAGTGTTTCTTACCTGTCTTACAACTATCTCTGAATCACCAAACAATCGAAGGAATTATACCTTAAGGTCAATGACCTTCTTCGGGCCTTGGACTAAGGATTCATATTCAGTAGTATTGTTGGTGCATTAAAACTCTAAACAGTAGGATATAAGAGTCTTATGTTGTTTAGGATCGATAAGGATGCATCCTTCCCCAACTCCTTCTTGATATTTGGAGCCATCGAAGAACAAATTCCACCTGTTAGTGTGTAAATTCGATTTAGTTACACTGAAACCTTGTTCTTTTAATACAATACAATCATTAGCATCAACCCGAGTGCATTGAAGGAGTTTGAACTGTGTGTTTGTTTGAATTGGATATGGTTGCGCTTCATAGCATCCATGGTCGGTCTCTAAAAAGTAATTTCCCAAAACAGTATGGGCGAAGCTAATGGGATCATTTTTACATTCAAGTTATGCTACCATATGTTTCATATGAGCCTCGTTGTTCACCCGGATCTAATTTGGATTACCTTTGTATGGGAGCCACAAGTGGGACTAATCCGTGGAGAAATAACCTTGAAGTTTTATAGACCAGTCCCTGCTCACCAGTAAACCATAGCTTTCTGGAATGTCAACAACAACGATATTGATGACCTAATGGACTCTAGGATCAAATGTTAGCCTAATCATAACATCTATAAGTTCACTTTTTACTTTAACATTTGATCTATCTAATTGTATGATTTTTTTAGTACTCATTTGTGGGACAACATTGATTCTTTTGCAGACTAAGTATGGCATGATATTAGAGGAAGCACCAAAATCTGCTAAATAGTTATGCACATTAAAATTGAAAATTTCATATGTAAGCATAAAGGGTGGGACCTGGGACCTCGAATGGGATCCTATAATGGCTGCATTTATAGTATATTTAATCTCAACTTTGCTTTCTGCCTTTGTTTCAACAATTTTATAAATGCTCTATGTCGCAGCAACAGTCTTCTTATGAGGGTCATTGGAATTGAAAGTGACAAGAATAAGATTTTGTTGTTGGGGAAGTGTGCATATATCATATAGGGAGATGTTGGCCTTGGTTTTTTTTATATATTCAATGACATTATATTCCAAAGAGTGATTTTCAGGTTTGCTTGGTGTTTTTCTTTCTTGAGAGGAGTTAGGTTTGTTGTTGGTTGATGAAGTGGTGGGCTTATTACCAGTTGTTACTGGGATCGAAGTGCTTGCTTTATGAGTAGGAGTGGGAGGATTTATCTTTCTAAGAGAAATGACAACTTTCGAGGGTAGAGAAGTGTTGGAAACAACACCCTTGTTGCACAAGTTGTAATCTCGAGGAGAACATTTTATGACTTTTGTGTCTCCCATGGAAACTTATTCAATTTGTTCCTCATCTGAATCTATACACCAATCCCATAGAAACATGGTATATTCTTGAGTGGTTTCCTCATTCATTTCTTCCTTTTCCACTACCTTGGTCTGGTTATAATCATTCTCTTATTGATCTAACAATTGGTTAATAACCAAGGTCATAGAATTGATCCATTAAGGACATGTTTTCTCAGAATGGTTATATTGGTGATATGAACAGAAATTGTCCATGCCAAAGTCAACCAGATTTAAAGTGAGACGTGGGACTTCTAGAGGATTAGGAGGGTTTTCATTTCTCCTAAAGAATGGATAGAAAGGTCTAGGCTTTGAATACCCTCCCCTAGTGTTCTTCTTAAAGTATACAACTTCATTTTGAAAGTTTCTTTGCTAGTTTAACCACGCTGTCTAGGTCGTTAGGTTTTTTCTCAAGAGGTTTAGTTAAGATCAAGGGCTTCTTCCCAGTTGATTTGGTTTCTTCAGATGCAAGATGGTTTTCTAAAGAAATCAGTTCTTTCTCAACATCTTTAGCTTCTTCAAAATTATAAGCTAAGGAAACCTTGTCGACTCGTTTAATGAACACACCTATAGAGGGAAGTAATTTCGAAGTATAGTGTTCGACAACCAAGGGTTCTAAAGGAAAAGATTCAATACTAAATTTTTTGAGCACTGTAGTGAAGCGTTGGTTGAAGTCCTTTACTTTTTCCTTCTTCTCAATCTTTAATACCACTAGTTCTTTAAATAAGGTTGTAGGAGTTTTCTCTTCCCCAAAATTTCCAATAAAGGCCTTTTCGAAATCATTACAGTAGGTTATGAAACCAGCTAATAGGTTCAAATACCATGTGAAGGCCTTGTTCTCATAGGTGAATGGAAAGAGTCTGCAAACTACATCTTCATAATGAACGTCGATGAGATGAGTGGCTAAAAAGAAATTATTTACATGATCTTTCGGTGAGCTTGATTTGTCTGGGTCAAATTTTGGGAGAAGACTCTCTGGAAGTTTGGGTAAGTCATGCAAAAAGTCATGCAAAGGGCTCGATAAGTTCAAAGCACCTTGGGACATCCATGGTGGGATAAATTGTCTTCTATTTCAATTTCCACCCACACTGTCGTCAAAATCATATCGTGAGTGTTCATTACCAAAATTGTTTTCCGAATCGGGAAGAGTAGGACCAGGAGGTGTGGGAGGAATCTAGTCTAAGAGTACGAGTATGGCCTGCAGAGCAGTTTTGATCAAATATTCCACAGGGTCAACAAGAACGTTGTTTTGATTCTTGGGTCCTCTTATGTGGGTAGCTCTCCTCCTAGGGAGTGTCGAAGTTGTGGGTAGTTCGCCAAGTAATTTAGCATATGAGAATGTGATGTGACGAGTTTCAGCAAACTCTTCATTAGGGATAGGATACCAATATTATGGATGATTTTTAGGACTGCTAGTAACACTTTCAATTGTGGGATTTGAATCTTCAAAGGTAATTTCATGTTCAGAAGGGATATGAGGGAAACATTGTTGGATAAGAATATTATCAGAGGACTGGACATGCATATGTAGTTGAATGATGCTAGCCATGCAAAATTAGGCCCTCCTTCTAGCACCAATTATGTTGATAGGGCATAATTTCCCTTCAACAGTAAGGGGTACTCCTCAATACATGATCCCAATTAGACTATGCATCGTTTGGTTTAGGAGACCCATGCGGATTCTAGCCTGGCTGCCATTATTGGTTTTGGGGGATATTTGGATGGTTGTGAATGTGATGGAAATGAAAATGCAGTTTAACTAAATGCAAAAATAAAATATAACTATCCTATCCTAGCTAGGAGCATCTACGGTAACCAAATGAGCAGTTTTAAATGAATCTAATCCCTGTAAATAACTTCCTCAAGATATTTTTTAAGAAGAAACAAGGTTAGACAACACATGCATGTTGGCACATAGACAGATTAGTCTAAATTATGTGATTACATACATAAGCAACTCGCCATCTCAAGGAAAAACATAAGAAAGAATAAGCAAAGTTGTAATGATATTCACAGTTTCATAAGAGTAGTCTATAAGCAAAAAGACATATTACAGCACATGTAATATTACAAAAAGACATATTACAGTTTCATAGTACACGATTAGCTGAAAATAGTTTACAACAACCACCATCTACAAGAGTTCTTCTCTCCAACAAAATTGGCCCTGAGGGATTCTCAATACTAATTCTCCAAAATATTTTAACGAATATACAAAGCTTGAAGAGCCCCTTCAAAATGGGTCTCTTCCTTTCTCTATATAAATTTGGGTAATTGCTCAATGTGTCTTCCTGAATTCCACAAGAAGCAGTTGGAAAACCTTTCAAATTCCTCCTCAATGGTTGTTGGCATGTGTGAGAATAAAAAATAAGTTGATGCCAATTGGAAAAAGACAAAGTAGAATGTAGTTCTTAGCAACTATGAATTTGTTATTTTGTCTTTTTCATGGGTTCTTGTCCTTTACGTATGCTTCCCAAACTTTGTATTGGTTGTCGAGTGATATGATCTTGTGGTACAAACATTCCTCAAGGGTGGCTTCGTGGGGGGCTAAGTTGTTAGTGAGAGTCTTCATGTCCCTTGTGTTGGGCCCTTCATTTTTGGGTTTGAAGTTGCACAAGAAGGACTAGTTTTGGTCAAACATGAGTTGTGCAAGCTACAGAAAGAGTTGGACCATGGAGCAAGTAAAAGAAATAGAAATCAGTTGAGAAAATGGATAGAACAACACCAGCGAGGCAAAAGTAGTTACAATAGAACAAGAAATCATGCGAGCCCAAAGCTAGAAGATCCCACTCAGCCTATATATGAGATGCATACTATTGTAAAAGGGTTGGTTGATATAGTTGGTTAGCCGATATGTTTGGGTTGGCTATTATGGTTGGGTGTAGTTGAGGAAATGTTTTGTAAATGTAATTTTCATACAGGTTTGTTGAAAAGGGTAGATAGAGCTCTGTGACATGAGTTCAGATTCAAAATTTTGTAACAGGGTACTAATTTGTATCTCTGATATTGTATCTGATAAGCTCTGATGATAATAGATGAAGAAGGACCCAAAATTTTAAAATATATTGTGTCATTATGTGTTTATTCTTATGAATTGTCTCTTTACAGTACTTCTTTATGCTTGATAAGATCAATATGGTATCTCTATGTACAAATCCTTTTTCAACTTGATTATCTTTAGTTCCAGTATGGATGAGTTCATATTTGTTTTGTAGTTAGTCTATCTTGAACAAGATCGTGGTGAATCTTGAAGGTTCTGGAAACCCACCTAAGTATTCTCCTTGCCCTTCCCTATATTTTTTCTTGGTTGCGCTTCAGGTGAGACTTATTCTCTTCAGAGGAGATGAAAATTCCATCACTCTAGACTAATCGGTACCTTTTGTTGGTAACTTGAGGAGGACCCTGGTCTGATCAATTCTGTGCCAACAAAATGGTCTTGTTGTCGGGACTTGTGTTAAAAGGGAACTTGTAAGGAGAATGCTTCCACGGATTCATAGATCTGATATTCACCAGTGGCGGGAGAGAAATTGTGACGCCTTCATATGGAAAGAAGCAGAGTTGAGAGGAAAATCTGTGAAAGATACATGGGAGGTAGTCTTTTACTCAGAAAGATCGAGTGACCAGTACGAGATATTCTGGGTGAAGTTTTCGGAAGAAATTTTCCACTGGATAGATAGGTTCCAAGAAGCTATGGGATTCCAAGAACGATTCAAGAAGACCTACGCTTGGGATACATAAAATATTGTAGCACTTCATCGACTGGATCATCCGATAACATGAGCGATTAATTTCTGGGTCAATGCAACATTAGAAGGATATATTATCGAGTTTGCAGCTGAGAATCACCAATTTTTTTCACGACCAGAAGCAGATTTCAAGAAAGACGCGAGGGGAATATTGTTGAGAGAAATCCGTCTGTGGATTAAGGTTTTCTTGATGGAAGAGGGGATGTTGACTATGTCCCTAACTAATATGGTAGTGTAAACACCCTTGCTTGGGGTGGATTCATGGCCTGAGAGAGGGGAGAGGGTTCTTTGACAAACGGGGGAGCAGCAAGAAATGGACTCAAGAGATGAGAGAGCCTTGAAAAGAGCCGCCATAGTTGAGAAGAGGTGGAGCGGTAAGATAAAGAAAGTAGCAAAATAGTCTGAGAAGTTGTGGAAAGAAGTTGTACCAAGAGAAGTAGAGGAAGGACATATGGAAGAGTTGTGAGATATGAGAAGACAGGAAAGACTAGCTAGTCAAAGAATAAGTGAGAGAGAAGCGCAGAGAGAAATAAGTCCCCAGGAGGGTCGATGGGAAGGAGAAGGTGTAGAAACAAGGGAGAAGGAAGTCATCCTGAATCTTGAAGAAGAAAGAGAAGATTCAGCCTCGATGCCAAGAAATATCGGGAATCTAGCTGAAGAGACTGCTCTAGAGGATGAGAACGAGACCCCCCGAATCAAAGAAACCTGCCCCGAAGCCAGTGGTGCCAGCCCTGAATCACCCATAATCCAAGTGTCTTCTATACAAGTGATAAATTCTACACTACCTTCTTATGTTATTCATGTTCCATTACAGTCAATCAGTCAGTCACAACCGGGAAGCGTGAATATTGGGAGGATATTAGGATCCCCTGGTAGATCACAACTAAAACCGTTAGGTTTTATATTGGTAGGAGAAATAAGATTAGCAATGGTTGGTGATGCGGGAGGTTCGATTGCTCGATACCCAGAATTATGGGTTAAGGGAGACGAAGATGTTGAGCAGCATTAGTTCTTATGTGAAGCAATCTAGAGGTCCAGAGGGACTCTATATGTGAATAAATTGGTTGAGTTACAGACTACTTTGAGAGGTCATGGTCTCAAATGGTACATGAAGGCCATTGAGCAGGGAGTACCAGGAGTGCAAGGTCAAGCGTTCACACTTGACCAAGTACGGAAAAAGTTCATAATGGATTTTAAGCTACCTCAGTCAGAACAACAAGATATGTCTGAGTTGTGCAAAATTCAGCAAAGGGAAGGTGAATCGGCCTGGGAATATAGCCAGAAGTTTAAAGATGATATAGGGAGGTTAGAGCACCCAATGAATGAGGTATATCCATGGATTTCTACCTCTGACACGAATTTTTTTAACGCAACAGTGGATAGCCACTTTGACAGATGCATTGGAACAATCAAAGAAGGTTGAATCCATGGCAGCATATCTAGGGATCTTGAGAGTGACTAGACCCCCAGCAGATGAAAATTTGGCACAACTAGAAGGGAAAATATCAGTGCTTACAGAGAATATTCAATAATTAACTATACCCAAACCAAGACGACCACAATTCTGGTGTATCAAATGTTACACAGAAGGGCATCTGGTGAACGAATGTCCACGAATGAGGGGAATGGTACCTCCTAAGAATCTGATGGGACCTTCACCAGGACCCACGGGAGGAGTTTCCCAAGTATTTGCAAGTTTACCATTTCATACCCCAACTCCATATCATGCTTTTCCAGGTAATCAAGCAGCGCCATCAGTTGAGTATTGCGAGATTTTTCGAATCCATGGGCATGGACTAAGACAGTGCCCCATTATTTAGAAATATTAAACAGTACCGAATATTGTGCATTGTGAGTTTTGCGCATCTACCACACATGATACGAATCAGTGTAGTGCATTGGACGCACTTGCAGATAGACTGGATCGAACATCATTCAGGGTGAAAGAAACTCCTCAGGGACCATGAAGAGGTCATGGAGGTGGATCCGGATGGGACTTCAGAGGAGGAAGAACCAGGGGAAGAGGAACAAGTAGATTCTACAATTGTGATGAACAAGCCCACATGGCTAGAGATTGTCCCCATCCAAGGCGGCCATCATTCTCTCACTACAGAACCAATGGGCATGCAACTAAAGACTGCCCAGAACTGATTACAAAATGGGAAGATCGGGTACGCCAATGAGGAACTAACCTCATCAGTTCAGAGATAAAGAGAGTTATTAGAGGACAACTACCCAACCTTAATATCGTTACTCGAGGAGGGGCAAATACTGGCGCAGATGCTGACAATTTACCTCAGGTCCAGAAAGAAGCACCTAATGAGGACATGTATGATCCTCTGAAACAGAAGTTATTCTTTAAAAATTCCATAGAAGTATTTCAAAATATCCTTGGCCCCGAGATGCCAAATAAACCTCTTCAACCTATTGTTTACCCTAGGATCACGCAAGTCCCTGCTTCACCCCCTGCACCCAGAAACCTTGTAGTCCTGATGAGACAACCTGAGAAGTCACAAAATGTAGTTGACCTTTAGTTTTAGTTATTTTCTGATATTCTTGGGAATGACCAGTTGACAGAAAAGTTGTGCAATGCATTGTACCTAGTTCTAGGAAATGAAGAATCTCCAGAACTAATAATAAGGACTAATCTTCCTGAAAAGAATACTCAGAGAGTGCATATAAGGAAATTATGGACTTGAAAAGAGTTTAGATTAGAAACCCACCTAGATGAATTTGATATTAAGGGTGTCATGTTAGATCTAGGATCTGATGTTAATATACTACGTAAAGCGACTTGGGAAGCCTTAGGAAAACCCCAGCTGACATATTCCCCAATCTAGCTAAGAATGGCCAATCCATATTGTATCTTCCCAATAGGAAGACTGGAGAATGTGGAAATAGATGTTGCGAGAGTAAAGACTGTAGCTAATTTTGAGGTGATCAAAATCATGCGGGATAAGGACCCTTATCCTGCACTACTTGGTATTGATTGGGCTTATGAAAAATATGCGGTGATTGACCTAAAGAAAGACACTATGACATTTGAGGCAGACGGAATAAAAGTAGTTCAACCCTTAGATCCATATGTAGGCCCTCGATACACGGATCCAACAGAGAACAATATGGAGGGAGAAGACTTGGATCAGTTGTACACTGTAACAGAAGGAACAAGAGAAGACTATATAAATCCTATTGTTGATGGATCAATAAGTTGGAGGAGCATACAATCAGCTGACGAAGATTCAGAACTGGCATTTGACAGTTGGCAGCAAGGTTCATATGAAATATTTTCAAGAATATGTGCAACTGTCAAATCAAATAGATGGGTTGGAACCGAGGTCAGAGAGCACCCGATATATGATGGTACCTCAGTACTTTACAGTTTTATGGTCAGCATGGAAGAAAAGGTAGTGGAGGATCAAAGGATCTCAGTGTTGGATTTATCCCTCTAGGACACCCCTGCCAGATGGTGGACTAATCACAAAGCCTTAGTTGAGAACTGGGACGATGTGAAACAAGTTATCCAATTTAGATTTCAAGATAATGAGCAGTTGGAATCAGAGATGCGGACGGATTTCCAATTTGTGTAACTATTCAATGGACAGTCTAATCCTAAAGCACATATTTAACAATGTGTGAGATAATGGCAAGTTGTGAAAATACCATCTCGCTTATGGGTTCAAGTATGTTCCCATTCACTAGGCCCAATTATAAAAGCTTGGTACATACATGAAGAAATTAGAAGACAAACCAGTGATAGGGAAATGTTGGCAGATCAGTTTTTCAAGGACTTCTCCTTTACAAGTAAGTACCTAGAGCTTAAAGTAGTCCTGCAAAGAATTAAAGAATTCCTTTTTACAGATAATGGTGAACGGAAATCAGACCTAGTGGTATGTGCAAAGCATAGCCAAGAACTTTAATATAACCTTCACCTAAACTTGGACAAGAGACCTATAGAATGTTATAAGATTGAAAAGGATTTGGAAAGCCTGGATGATTTAGAAGAATTGAGAAAGTTATCCATTAAGGAAACAGAAGGAAGCAGAGAAATCCAAAACATTATACCCATTTAGACTGATGGTTATTATAATTATCCATTGAAGTTGTGCAAAATCAATATAGGGACCACAGAGCAACCTAAAATAGCTATGGTGGGAGATTACTAGGATGGGCAAACTAGCCAAGAAATACATAGCATTTTGTCAGTGTATGAGGACTTGTTCCCAAAGACATTTTCAGAGCTAAAAGGGATTAAAGGAGCTATGGGAGAGATGAAGATTGAACTAAAACCAGGATCAAATCCTATAATACATCGACCATATTGCCTTAACCCCAGAGTGAAAGAGAAGGTTAAGAGGGAAATAGACAATATGCTGGAAGTTGGACTTATTTTTGCAGTGGAAGAAGCAAAATGGGTTAGCCCAATAGTCATCCAGAGAAAAAAAGGCACAGAGGACATTAGGGTCTATGTAGACTACACAAGCCTTAATTATGCCTGTGTGCATGACCCTTTCCCAACACCTTTTAATGATGAGGTTCTAGAACAGGTTGCGGGGAAAGAATCTTACTTATTTACAGATGGATTTTTGGGGTATCACCAAGTAAGGATTGTTGAAGAAGACAAAAATAAGACCAAATTCGTAACCGAATGCAGGTCATTTGCATATAATGTGATTCCCTTCGGCCTAAAGAACACCCCTGCAGTTTTTTCTCGGATTGTAATAGCAGCTTTCTGAGAATTTATTCACAAGTTTATAGAATTTTATATGGATGATTGGATGGTATACAATCTCCTCAAGGAACATGTAGTGCTACTACGTCTGATGTTTGATAGATGTAGATAATTGCAGATATCGTTGAACCTCAGAAAATGTATCTTTTGTGTGCCACATGGAAATGTTTTGGGCCACATAGTATGTCGAGAAGGAGTAATGGTAGACACAGCCAAAGTTGAAGTTATTGTGAATATGTCGCCACCTATGAGTGCTAAGCAGTTGCACTCCACGTTGGGGCACACAGGGTACTATCGCAGGTTTATCAGAAGATATGAAAACATCACTGCACCTCTAGAAAATATACTAAAGAAGTCCGAAGTGTTCCAGTGGACCCCAGAGTGTGATAAAGTGTTCAATATCCTAAAGGAAGAGCTCAACACATCACCTATTCTGATATTTCCAAACTGGGAAAATGAATTTCATGTGCACGTACAAGCATCAGGTATTGCCTTGGGAGCCATCTTACTGCAACCAGTATCTTCCTATCTACTTTGCTAGAAGGAAGTTGTCGAAAGCTGAGTGCAACTATACAACCATAGAAAGGGAGGGTTTAGCTATGTATTACGCTCTGTGGAAGTTTAGACATTATTTGTTAGGTTCTCATTTTAAATTCTTTACTGATCATTTTGCATTAAAATATATAGTTAACAAACTTGTTCTGGAAGGAAGAATTTGTCGATGGTTGCTACTGTTTCAGGAATTTTATTTTGAAGTGATCATTAATCCTGGAAGATGAAACATAGGTCCTAATCACCTGTCTATATTAGAGTCAGGGGAAAGTGGGAAAGCAGTCGATGATCAGCTCCCAGATGCAGACATGTTCCGAGTTGAGGCCATACCAGAATACTTGGAAGACATAGCAGTATTCTTAAGTATAGGGGCCTGCCCATAAACGTACTCTACAACTCAGAAACATCACATGGTGGTTATTGCAGCAGACTATCAATTGAATGTGGGGAAATTGTATAAGTTGGGACTAGATAGCATCCTCAGGAGATGTGTCTTAGATCATGAAAGAAAAGACATTTTGTGGGAGTGTCACAGTGGAGTTGTGGGAGGTCATGTTGGAGGAAGGCCCACTGCGCAGAAAGTCCTCCAAGCTGGACTATGGTGGGCTACGCTCTTCAAGGATGCAAAGGCGTATGCTATATATTGCAACATTTGTCAAAGAGTGGGTAAGCCATCACGACGAGATGAATTTCCTCTTCAGCCAGTTCGAGCTCTACAAGCATTTGAGAAATGGGCGGTTGACTTCATTGGGCCGATCAACCCCACCGCTAAGCATTCAAAGGCTAGGTATATTATTACCGCAACTAATTACCTTACACGTTGGGATGAGGCAGCAGTTGTTCAGGATTGTTCGACTGATACTACTGCTAGGTTCATTTTTGAAAATATTATCACTCGGTTTGGATGTCCTAGGAGTCTGACCAGTGATCAGGGAAGTCATTTTATCAATAGTACAATAGGAAAGCTTACAACAGAGTTCTTGATCCAACATCATAAAAGTAGTCCCTACCATCCGCAAGCTAATGGAACAATAGAAGTGTTTAGTAAAATTTTGGAGAGAGGATTAACGAAGGTTTGTTGCGCAAACAGGGAGGATTGGGATGATAGAGTCCCAGCAGTTTTATGGGCTTACAGGACAACCACAAAGAAACTCCACAAGTATACTCCATTTCTGCTAGTTTATGGGAGAGAAGTTTTGGTACCTGCAGAATTCATTACTCTGAGTTTATACATTGCACAAATTACACACATGTCGAAGGATGAATCAGTTGTGCAGAGTCTCATGGAATTGCAAGAACTTGAAGACACCGGGTTTTTAGCGGACTTCCATCAATCAGTTGAGAAAGCAAGGCAGAAATATTGCCATGACAGACACATTAAGACCAAATCATTTGCGCAAGGAGACAAGGTCCTACTTTATGACAGTTGATACAAGAAACATCCAAGAAAGTTTTGCATGCATTGGTTGGGACCATTTATAGTTGCGGAGATCTGACCTTCAGGAGCAGTCAGACTCACGCAACTTGATGGTATGTTGCAGCCAGGATGGGTGAATGGTGCTCACCTGAAATCCTATATGTCTCAGAACTGAGCTAAAGGAATATTTCTCTAGTCCGAAGGAGCATGTATAGTAGTTAGATTTGAGTTTTTTTCAATTTCTGTGAATTCAGTTAATAAAGTCAAAGAGTGCATTGTTGCGCTGCAACATGTAGTTCATTTTTTTTTCTAAGTGTGTTTGATGCAAAACTGCTTACTCAACAGCGTAGGATCAAAAGAGCCACGACGCTATTAATGAGAGTCATTAAATATGACAGGGACCCCTCTATGGTCGAAGGGAGAGAGAATCCGGATGAAATCCTAGTCCATGTGCCACACGAACCCAGTCTAGTCACAATTTTATTACTGCTACAGTACCTCGTCCGAATTCTATTAAACCATAAAGTCATGATACGTGAAGATGCCATCGGTATTCACGCCAAGATTATCATCCGTTAAATGGTAAGGTATGGAATCGGCCATGTCCCTGACCAAATTGCCATGTAAATGCTGAGATCACCCCATATATTTACCCCATTAACCAGTCCCGTTAGAAAACTCAGATCCAAGTTGTGTCTATAGGGTTAATGATGAATAGCAGTTATTACAGAACTTGCCAGTGAAGCCTAGGTATAAAGTTTTGTGAGTTTGTTGTAGGACTCATTGTTTCCTAGAGAGAACTTAGAGATTTGTGAATTCTGAAGCATGAGCATGCCTGTGTAATCCATCGACCCTTAGTCGTGATCCCCAATCCTTGTTTTGCCTGCTGAATTTGTTGATAGTTCATACTCACCATGAAGAGATATATAAAAAGCAGAAGCATTGCCTCAAAGGATGTAGTACCAGATGAGCCCTGTGACCCCCAGGTTTAGATCATGGGAGATCTCAAAGGGAAGGTCGATCAATTCAAGCTCCTCGACCTTGACCTGACAGACCAAGTTTTGTTCCCTCATATGAACATTGATGTCTTTTGGAATGTTGCTCCAGACGAGTTGGGAGGCATGTAGTTTGTGTCAAAACCTGATTTCATCAATATGTTCAACTCTACCATCATGAACCTCAGGGATTTACCAGTTTTTAGCACCATAGGAGAAGTTGCGAGGTGTACCAAGTTTCTGATCAGCAGGGTACACAACAGAAGCCTGTGGTTGGATAGGAGATATCCAATTCACGTAGAGGACATCCACCAGGTTACTGGATTGTCCATTGAAGGTGAGGATGTGTCCAAAGGTTTACAAGGTCCCAGCAAGCATGGCAAGAAGAAGGGGGAGCCCAGCTTATATGAGTCATTTCATACATAGAGGGGTCTGTGCATAGCCAAGATCGACCCCATACTACCCAAGAGGATCAGGACCGGTTGCTATATAATTGCTAGCAAGGTCATGAGGTCCTACTACAAAAGAGAGTGTACATTGGATGCTCTATCAGTGGCATATTTTTTCACTAATGGCGTTGTCTTCAATTGGTGCAACTACTTAATGGAGGAACTCCTTGTGGCATGTGAGGAAGCATAGGAGAAAGGTGGTACTTTCATCTATGGCTACTTGTTGCTTTCATTCGCAATACTGAAGTGGACACCACCCACGGGAAGACCATTGTCGCCAGCAAATAAAGGGAAATTGGAAAAAATATTTGAGCCTTGGCACTCAAGGTCGGACTCAGAGAAAACCACCTTCAACAACATGGCGTTCTCCAAGTGGTACAACAGGTTGCTCGACACAACACATAGGTTGTGCATTCCGCAGAAATTGCTAAACTGCAACACGTGGAACATAGCATTCAACATGAACTACCACCATACATTCATGTGGCCAAGTTATTCCAACAGAGAGGAATTCCACTCGTGCGTGCTACCATTCTATTTGGATGAGGAGGCCTTCGACAAGGAGGTTATATCATGGCCTGGAGTCAAACGTAACCCGCGCAAGTCGGGGATGCATTACATTCTTCCTGTGGAACTATTAAAGAAGAGAGGTAAGGAAATAGGAGTAGGACCAAGCTCAGGCCTGGAGGTACTGAAGAAAGAATCCCCGGAACAAACGAACTCCGACGAGGAGGAAGAGACGCAGCCATTGGAGCGCAAAAAGAGAACACTACCTATGTTCCTACAACTGTCAGAGCAAGCTATGTTGACAGGTAAGGATGTCATCAAAATACTTAGTGTTGCATTCATCACATAGCCTATGACCAAGAAACCCAGGATGGGAATCTCCCCAAGCATGGTTTGAACCCCCAGTCCATCTCATCCATTGTTCCCCGCACTCACTCAGCGGCTCGGGCAGCCCATATTATAGACATCCAGGATGACCCTGAGACTGACACCACTCCATACACCACCATCATCACTGAGAAACATCCATCACCAACACAACCCCAATCAACACCTCCAGAAACCGACATTCCATCCCAAACCAGTGATCCAGAACCCATGTAGCTCGATCCCCCAGAGATACTAGAGTAGAGACCAAAACTCCCTGGTCCAAACCCGAAATTACCTAAACAGAGGCTACAACTAAATAGCCCAAACCTTGAAGCGCAGGACCAGAAGATCATACCCTTTATTCCAATCCAGAACACTTTCTCTTCAACAGATATTCAAGCATGACCGAAGCCACAAGTCTTAATTCCACATCGCACTTCCTCAATGACCAAGGTTGAGGGTGCTATTGGAAGCTCAACCCCAGAGGTTGAGGTCCACAAAGAAGCGGAGATACCAGAGGTTTAGAAGGAACTTAAGTCAACTTCAAGACAACGCGCAACGTCAGTGCAGGAACAAATGGAGCTAGTCCTCCAAAACCCTCAACAGTGCGCAGAGTTGTTGCAAATATGCCTGTCGAAAGAAAATGTTTTAACGTTCCTACCATCGGCGTTGAGGTTGAGGCTTGCATCGGGACCATATATAGGAGAGGAGGAGGTGGAAACTCCCTCAAAGAATTCAACGGCTAGTGGACTTCCACTACAGGTCCAAGCACCCAAGGAAGCCACCCCTTCCTTTGTCGACCTTTCACAGTGGCTAGTAGTGCATCTCATCAGAATGATCAGAGCCTCAACTCATCAATTGGAGCATAGGCTCCAGCAAGCTGAAAAGACTGTAGATTTTGCAAGGCCGGAAGCACTCCTTGCTCAAGCGCGCAGAACAAAGGAAGAATACGCCAAGATCTAGGTGGAGCAGAAACTAGAAAGAGTCGAGGAAAGGCTCGTTGAAGCCTGGCCGAAAATAAGGAAGGTAGCACCCCAACTGCGAGAATTCAGTGTTGCAGGAGAACCTGAGCATCAAATCGAGCTACTCCAAGGAGAATGGTCGCAGTTGGCCATTCGCACAGAGAAGATGGAAATACAGTTGTGGGAGACTCAGCAAGAAGTAGAACAACATCCTCGAAAGTTGCAAAAGCAGATGGAGAAAATAGTGTTGGAAGGTAACAATGCTCGAGCAGCACTACACAAGTACACAGCTGAGTGCACAAAGATATTCTGAGAATTCAGTGACTTGATGGGAATTATCACAAGGCACAACCAAATTTTAGAGGACGTGCGCACAATAATACAGTTTTTGAATGAAGAATTTGTGGTCACCATGGACCCACTCGAGCAACAAGAGAAATTCGACCAAATCCAGCAAGCGGATAATGAGTTGAACGCTCTGTTTGAGGCGCTATTTGTAGCCAAGAAGGAGCTGTGCAAATTTCGACCTATCATCTAAACAGTGTATATGAAAATGCATCATGTAGATGTTATATCTGACTATGAATGGAACTCTCTAGTCTCATCCAATCCCAAAGGATGTATCACAGATGCGACTCAGCAATTTGTAGTTGAGGCCTCACTCCTTGCCAGGAAGTGGTAGGATAAAATTGGGAGTTTCTAGGAAGTCAGGAAGTGAGCCTTAGAGTTGGTCCCATAGTTGGGCCCTTCATTTGAAGAGGTAGAGAAAGTGAAAGTGCAAGCAGAAGAGGAAAGCAAAGTGGAGAAAGAGGACAAGGGAAAGAAACAGCACTCCTAGAAGTTGTGAAAGACCCAAGTACTTGACTTGAGGGCGATTCAAGGCTTGTGGACGGAGCCTATTGGGCCCTTCTTTTTTGGGTTTGAACCTGTGCAAGAAGGACTGGTTTTGGTCAAACACGAGTTGTGCAAGCTACACAAAGAGTTGGACAGTGGATCAAGTAAAAGAAACAAAAATCAGTTGCGAAAGGGGATTGCGCAACACCAGCAAGGCAAAAGCAGTTACAACAAAACAAGAAAGCATGTGAACCCAAAGCCAGAAGATCCCACTCATCCTATATATGGGATGCATATTATTGTAAAAGGGTTGGCTGATATAGTTGGTTAGCCGATATGGTTGGGTTGGCTATTATGGTTGGGTGTCGTTGAGGAAATGTTTTGTAAATGTAATTTGCATACAAATTTGGGAAAAAGGGTAGATAGAGCTCTGTGACATGAGTCTGGAGTTAGAAATTTGTAACAAAGTACTAATTTGTATCTTTGAGATTGTATCCAATAAGATCTAATGATAATAGATGAAGAAGGACCCAAAATTTTGAAATATATTGTGTCATTTTGTGTTTATGCTTATGAATTATTTTTACAGTACTTATTTATGCTTGATAAGATCAATATGGTATCTATGTGTACAAATGATTTCACAACTTGAGTATCTTTAGTTCCAGTATGGGTGAGTTTGGATTTGTTCTGTAGTTATCCTATCTTGCGCAAGATCATGGTGAATCTTGAAGGTTTTGGAAACCCGCCTAAGTATTCTCCTTGCCCTTCCCTATCTTTCTGTCTTGGTTGTGCCTTGGGTGAGACATCTTCTCTTAGGAGGAGATGAAAACACCAGCACTCTAGACTACTTGATACCTTTTGTTGGTAACCTGAGGAGGACCTTGGTCTGATCAATTCTGTGCCAACACCTTGTTAAGGTGGCCATGAATTCTTCGATCATTGTTTGAAATTTGGCTAGTTGGATGAGGTGTTCCTCCATCAACCCTATTGTTACCTTCATGGTTGCTTCATCTTTCTCCCATCTCTGGTTGATTTGTTGCTGGATTTTTTCGAGGAGATTCTCCATTTAAATGGTTTTCCCGAGTTCCTCAATGGGAGGAATGTGACTCTTATGTGTCAAGATTTGTGTGGCTTTATGAAGTTGTGTATAGATTATGAGTGAGCTTGTTGTTTCCCTTTTTTCTTTTTTCCTGGCATGCTGGCATCGATCAAGGGATGCATAATTGATTCTTATTTCTACCTCTGAGGGACGAGGAAGGTCAGTTGGAGCATATGGATTCTCAGTGATCCATCTTTTTATGTCATCTAAACCTTCTTGGATGGTGGCGAGCTAGATGTTCTTCATTTTCACAGGGTTATGTTGGTCCATTATGTTGGCTACCAACTTTTGGAAGACATGCAAATGGGCATACATATCTGTAATAGCCTCTTCAAGCTCTATTATGAACTTTTCAACACATTCTTTAAATTATCTTAGACTACCCCCATGTTTCTTTGCATTACTGAGTTGTTCTTCCAGTTCTCTAATCCTAGCATCCTTTTCTTGGTTTTGGCAGAACAAGTTCTTGAGGTTCTACTCAGTTGTTGTGGTGAAGACAATGCCAATGGATTCTATGGAGAGTGGATATTGGATGACATCTTCTGTCATATTAGTCTATGTGAGGATTGATAGTGGATTGCCTCTTGTGACTGATAACTTCCTAATCTGTTGTTTTGCAATTCAACTAGTGGCTTTGTCAAATTTGAACTTCTTCAGGTTCGCCACTGTTATAGCAAGATTTTCCTCACCCCATGCAACTTTCTCAGAAGGACTTTTCCATTTCCCTATGAAGACTTCAAGTCCCCTTTTGCAGTTCCTAGAGCTAAAAATTGTATTTTTCCACATATACACGCCCTAGCAGTTATACAACATGCATATACGTACGTTGCACCATTACAGAACGCATACATCAGGGTTTGTGCCCAAAATTAAAAGATGGTGTCGAGTTTCCATGTCACGTCATGAGATCCGTGATTCTTGACCTTTCATATACTGGAAACATTTTGAATCGTCCATTTAGTTACATTTGAAGACTATAAATGGGCCATATCCAAGATGTGGATAAAGAGAGACAAATTCAACTTTGAGAGAAAAGTTACTCTCGAGAAATTATTCACTTGATATTGAGTCTGCATCCCTTTGTCCTTTTAAGTCTGAACACATTGTTCAGCCCCCAAGCTCTTCCCTATTTGATGGAGAACCTCATTATATCTCTTATATGAGCTTACCTTTGGTGGAGGATTGAAGTGGTGGAGACCCAGCTGGAAGCGACTTATTTTCTCGGTTTCGAATGTGTCGACACGAAAGTTTGCCATTCATACACTTTTGTTGATTACATTTTAATAGAAATACTCTTTTCTCGTCCAATTAATGTCTTTTAAATATTTGAATTGTTATTCCATGGGAGTATTTGTCATGAATATTGATGGATTATGCTATTATATGTGTTGACTTTATATATTATCAATGTATGCTCGTGTATCTTGGTTGTTGAGGACAAGTTGCAGGTGTATTGCTTTGAGTCAAGTGCTCAATGGTGGACTTCATCAAACGTCTGGACGAGGTAGTCTCTTTATCTTGTCTTGTTAGCATATTTGTTTATATAGCATACTTGATATTAGAGTTGATTTCTGTAGTCATTTCTGTCTGTTGTGGTTTACCCCATGCCATAGAATGATTTTCCTTGTAACAAACACTTTCCTGGGCTTGTAAAGTGTACGAAACCCTAACTTCGTTCCAAAAAATTAGAGATGACTATCAGGAAATTCTATTGATGTCTCTGGAATGTCAGTGTCCATAGGCGAGGCATCATTGTTTAGATCCTCTTCATCCTTTTTTGTTGCTCATCTTCAGCTAACTTAGTTGCAACTTCATCTGTTGCTCTTTGTTTTGTTGCTATTACTTTTGCAACTGCATTTTCAATTATTGTTGTTCTTTCTTAGATGTTGCCTTCGCTTCTACTTTCGTTGTTGTTGTCGTTGCCGCTAGATCTGGTTATTCTTTGGCCTTGGCTTCTTCATTCTTTCTTTTCTTTTATGTGGCATCCTCTTTCTTTTTTTGAACCTTTTCTTTCATTCTTATCTTCTTGTCTGCCACTATTTCTTCTTCCTCCATTGATTTGGAATGTGTGGATGTTGTTGTGGTAGTTGATTTTGCTATTGCCTCTTCTTCTTCTCTTTTTCACGCCTCTTCACAAGATTTCTATTCATTAGAAATCCTTCCTATAGGTTTACCCTGCCTCCTCATGATAACTTCATCGTATGTCCTGGCACCATAATGGACCTCTTCCTCCTCCCATTTGCTTGGAGTGTATTCCCATGGGCTTTTGTACTTGCTGCAATGTTCCTTGATGACTAGCTTTGGATCATGTCTCTGGAACCTTTCTTCTTGAAGTGGAATGATTTAAGAGTATCTACTTCAGCTTGGTTCTACTTTATGCTTCTGAACAAGTATAATCCAACCCATAATGATAATGAGGGCCAGATAGATTTCTTATCACGATATAGTGTTGCTCCAACTCTGTGGTTCACAGTTTGATATGTGATCTCCCAAAGCACTAATTTTTCAGGTACAAATCTCAGGAGCAAATGGAGATCCTTGGTAGCTTCATATACCCTTATGTAAGTTTTGTGTTCCATGGCATTCTGTTATCACTGAAATTTCATCCGCACATGGTTACAAGAACTCAGCATCGTCAAACACTGATGAAGTCATCCATGGACCTGAATTAATAATAAAACATTCAAAAAGGGTCAAAAACTATACAAAGTAGTGAAAAATTGAAGAGCGCTATGTAGACATTGGGTGCGCGCGCACATGCGCGAAGCAGAAACACAGAAATCGTGTGCATGCACACGATGTGTGACTGTTATCGCAAAAATCCGCGCACCTGCTAAACGACGCATTTATGAGAGTGGTCAGCGTCCCACCCACTTATGGTTCAGCTCCCAAGCCGATTTGACCCTCAAATTTGGACTGGATCCGACTGGTGGGCTGGTCAAAGACCTAGGAATGCCCTAATTGGCCTCTTTTCACACTACAAAGCAGTTAAACAATAACCCAAAGGAATGCTATAAAAATCCATGGATGCACCTCATTTTCTCAAGGAATTCAAAGTAATGTTATGCTGCCTCTATTCTCTTGAGGACTCCATCCTTGTTAAGAGCATATTTCCACCATTGCATTGGACAATCCATCTCACCCATTGAGTGGATTTGTAAAGAGTTCTTTCATCATTTTCCATTTTTTCTTTGTTGTAAGAAGAGCTAGCTAGTGGGGGTCCAAGATCCCTCCCTTGGAGGAAGAAGGGACTCATATTCCCTTGCTTTGTTTCACTAATAGATCAGCCTCAACATTGGTGACATGGGTCTTATGGTTCTTTTTGTTTCTATGTCCCTATGCTCATGAATTTAGTTTTTATTGCATCTCTTAGTTTAATTCTTAATTGTAGTTTTTATTTTCTTTC
>ML782962.1:81340-92772 GCA_009831015.1 Picea engelmannii | reverse complement strand
ATTGTATTTGGAGCGGTAGCTCAATAGGAGGATGCCCCCTCGAAGAGGCAAGTGAACAAGAGAGGATCCCTTCCATAATAGGATCCATTGTATGGTGTTGCCCTACCGCAAGGATTTGGTAATAATAAAGTGTGGTTTCTTCTATATTGCTTTGTGGATCTATTTTGTATTCAGTAACTGTGGTGATTATATTGGTAGATCTATTCAGGTTCTTAACATGATACCTTTGGCCACAGCAAATTTGAGTCACTCTGGCATGGCCCATACATTATCCAACATTGCCTCACCAAAGGCGCATACATCCTAGCCTCCCCTGAAGGCCTCTCTCTCAAAGAACCTGTCAACAGGTTGTATCTCAAGAAATTTTACGCTTAAACGTAGTCATTCTACTTTAGGTTATTTTCTTTTATAGCATTTTTAATATTTTTTCCTCCCTCGCGTCTAAACTATCCTTTGTACTATTGACAGATGCTTCCTCCACCAGCCTACCACATCGGTTACGCCGACAGTGCCAGCCGTTGGACACAAAATCTCGCTTCGGTTGCTTGGGCTCTCTACACCCCCTCACATGAAATGCTCCATTCGAGCGGCGTATGTTTGGGTTTAGCAACCAACAACCAAGATGAATACACTGCCATCATTGGCCTCCTGGCCGATGCCCAACATCATCGTATTCGTCACCTTAGCGTCTTCCTCGACTCTCAACTAGTCGTACTCCAGCTCAACAATGTGTACCACGTCTGTGATCCTTGCCTCTTTCGCAAATACCTGCAGGTTAGACTTTTATCTCAACATTTTGATTCCATTACATTTACACATATTCCAAGACAATTGAATAAAATTATGATAACCTAGCTAATATTGTGTTAGATTGGCATATATCACATCAAGCTACCTCTACACATACATAAACATATAACACAAATTGTCATCACATATATAGATTAGACATCATCAAAAAACATGTAAACACCACATAGATCTCAAACATGTATACTCATGTATATATAAAGGTCCACAGTGCCATCTGAATGTTTACATACAAAAAATACAAGTATCTGCAGGCCAATGCAGCACTTCAGTACAAAATGGACTCACTAGCCTATATACAAAAAATATATATACATCAAATACATCAGAGCACCACTGCCTGCTCCTCCCTCAGGCGGTGATGGCCCACCACCACCTGCCCCAGGAGGTGGTGGTCCCCCCCCTGTCGGCCCCTCCTGCCCCAGCGGCAGTCATCTGATCGTCAGTGCAGCAGCCACTGATGTCCATCGTACTATGGCCTACCATGGCGGCGGCACCCCCACACACTACTCCAGGAAAGCCTCATCCTGGATGCGAGACCATATGCCCTCAGGCACATCCTGTAACACTGCCTCCAGACAACGGCGTATGTCCTCAAAATCCACTCCAGCAGCCACCGGAGGAGCATGTGATGGCCCAGCACCAGGGTCATCAAACCGGTGTCTCCTCGCTACCCTCTCTGGCTTAGTAGGTCATGCCACGATGTCCTCACGTCGACGTCTCTCTTCCCGCAGCAGTCTCTCCGGCTCCCGACGAGCCGGAGCTCTCTGCAACTCCACCTCGCGCCCGCGAGGTGCCACATCTGCACATGCAAACAAACAATAGATAGTATCAGCATCTATATCATATACATAAGGCATTCTATCTCAAAAACACAAAAACATACATACCAACATCATCAATCAACATACCTCGGTGGTCAAACACCTCCCCTGGAGGTAGCACCATGTCCGGATCATCCCGGAAGTCAACCCCGGCATAGAGGTACCGTAGTATCACCTGCGGCATCTGTCGCCATACCTGTGTCACCTCTGTAGTGAAGAAGTGGCCACCCTCACCCCCACCATGGTGAAGCAACATCGTCGACCATCGTCGTAGTCGCGGCTCTCGCGCCCCAGGCGCACCCAATAAAATCCTAGGACGCAGCATCGGCATCCTCTCCAAAAACCAAGCCACCAGGATAGACCCGAAGGCAAAATCCCCCGTATCCGTGGACCGGCAGTGGTCCAGTTGCCCTACCATCCTGGCATGCAACATCAACCCCCAAGCGAAATTCTCACCAGCCAGTACTCTCTCCATCACCATCAGTTGTCTCCCACTAATCCGCTGGGTCGCCAGTGACCCATATACTCTCACAGTCATCGCTTCTATACAGCGATGCGCCAAGGCATCTATCGACCCAATGCTCACAATCGTCCCGGACATAAAGTTCTGACCTGAAAAGTATCTCCAGCCAACGGTCGCTAGGGCCAGATCCCTCGGTAGCACTGGCTCCGCCGGTATGGGCACACTCCGAAACGGGAGCCCAGTCAAGAAGTACACATCCTCCACCGCAGTGAAGGGGATTTGCTCTCCTCGCACAAGGAAGCAATGCAGCTTCGGACTCCACATCTGGATCAGGAACTGCAGGAGATACTCCTGCGCCCGTATCAACGGGCACTCAAAGAACTTTAACAACCCACAGGCTGCCAAAGTCGCACGCACACCTGGCTCCTCAATAGCCACGGCGTCTCGAAGCTAGGACCAATATCGCTCTCTCCAACCCACTGGCATCATGAAAACTATCCACCTGCAGCCACTATAAAGAGTCTTATATCAGCCCATCAGACCATCAACAACATCACAAAGATCAATTTTACACTCGTCAACCTTGCCTCTAAGGCGCGGCTGCTTCAACCCATAGGCGCACACACATGCACGCATGTTCACTACACAGGTGCACACGTATGCGCACCAGTTAGCTGCACCGGTGCACTCTCATTCCGCTTATTACCTACACAGGCACACTCTCAGGTGCGCCTATTACCTGCATAGGCGCGCACCAGTGCGCGCCTGTCCACGCCACAGCCGTGCACAAATGCGTAGCTGTACAGCCGACAGGCGCGCACATAGTGCACACCTTTTACCCCCTCACCAGCGCCCTCATGTGCGCCTATCCGGTGGATAGGCGCACATGTGTGCATGCCTACTTCCGGATCGCCCGTGCACGTGGGGTCCACATCCACAAAATCCCTCTATACAGCTCTCCGTACAGTCCCTGCCCAAAAAATGAAATTTTATTTCTATGCAAGATGATCAGACCACTAACCTGAAGCTCGCTAATCGCCAATCGGATGCCTCGTCCTCCCTGAATCTCCAAATCTCCTCTGAAAACTGCTCGTCTAGACACTATCGTAGCAAGTACAAATGAGGTGGCAATGTGGGCCCTACAGCTATATATAGGCCTTTTTGTCAAACTTCCACTCACCATTCCGAGAGCCCACGGTATCCATTTCTCGATCCGTCTTTAGCCACGGGATCAGCATCCCATCATCTACATCACAATAGTCCCTGGGCCTCTTTTCATCCTGAGCCCCCAGGGTGCCATTTTTCATACCCTGGTCAGGTACGCATGCGCATATTCACGCTTATCAAATACATGCTCATATCTTTGATTCTCTTCAGATATTGTTCACGTCGGGTATTTGGTTTTCATGTGTGTAGGTACTTGATCATCATACATCGGCACAACCCCTTCAGGTATATACTCATCACCGGCATGTAGTCTTTCCCTCTGTATCGCACTTACATTTCCAGTCACACCCTCTGACATTTGCCTCCAGGATCCCCATTCCCGGCTCTGCAGTACCCACACCTCCATTTGCATCTTCGGTACTGTCACCCGGTAGCATTCTTACCCACATGAGTTGTCTCATTCATAGCACATTTTGACACTTCTGACACTCATGTTGTTTTTCAAAAACCCTTTAGGGATGGGAGTCCCGATAGTCTTACATCATGTCATGAATCAACCACATACTCCTTCTCCTCATTTTGCTAGCTTTCCCACACGGACTCCCCGATTATCTCTTCACGGTTCTATTTTTTAACTACACCTTTGCAGTATCATGAACCCCTACATTTCATCCACAATCAGTTTGCCCATCTGCAAATCTCCCTTCATTTCACCTGCCTCATACAGAGACTCACCAATGGGGCCCCCACCCTTCATCAGTTTTCTGAGCAAATTATGACCTACACAGGCCACCCATATCACACTGGGGCACCCGTTTCTGTATTTGTACATTTCTCCCCAATTATTCGTTATTTATTGTACAAACGCCTTTATTTCCAATCGTTACATTACCTTTTTTATCGTCACCTTTGGCGACCTGCTTCCCTCTTTCTGGCCAACTGCAACCCATGTCACCCTTGGTTGGAGCACTACTTATCATCTACCCTTGTCGGCATCGTCCATATCTTCAAAGTACCCCACAAGTCACTTACCTCTTCCCTCTGAATTTGTTCACCTTGTCCCACCTCTGGCACAACTTATCCCCGGTCTTGTCGTCCCCCTGACACTCGACCTCGTTGAACGGTTGCGGCCACTTTTTATCTCACACATACTCCAACCAAAGGCAGTCTTGAGTCTTCCCACATCTTGACTTCGTCCATGTACCTCCTCCACTTCCTCACCTCACCTAGTAGATTTCACGAAGCCATTTGCTTCTGGGAGTCGTATCCCCCTTTTTGTCGACATCAGCATAGTTTCCAGAAGGGTGACAGTATCTTGATTCTCATTATCCACTCAATGAGAGATCTCGGACGGCACAGGGTGAAACACCATTACTCCCTGCTGTCGTTGACCCCCATAACATTCGACGCCAACACTTTCTCATGTTATGGTGGGTCTTACTTTGCGACTATTGCAGTTAGTTCTTTCATTTGCCGAAGACCTCTTAACTTGGTGGGGCTATCAATGCCCACATAATCGCTGCTACTTATTACCGCGATCACTGCCTACTATTCAGAGTATGTTCATTTGCAGAATTGTCTTCTGCCTTTATCACGACCGCCCCTAAGGGTGCTGCAGTTGTCTACACCAACACTTTCATCATCTTTTTTCAGAGTTACATGACATGAGCATGGGGCATGCCCGCCTCGTTTGTACACAGTTTTCTATTTTTACGCACCTCATGGAAGATCGGGTCCTACCGGTTCTTTTTTCCCTCCAACAGATCGCTCTGGATGATCCCACTATTGCTCTCTCTTACAACAACATTCTCAGTAGAAGAAACATTGATGGATTTTGGCTATACGTATGCTCCTAACCTCATCCATCAGGTGGCATTTGTTATCACTGAAATTTCGTCCGCACATGGTTACAAGAACTCAGCATCGTCAAACAATGATGAAGTCATCCATGGACCTGAATTAATACTAAAACATTCAAAAAGGGTCAAAAACTATACAAAGTAGTGAAAAATTGAAGAGTGTTATGCAGACATTGGGCACGCGTGCACATGCGTGAAGCAGAAACGCGGAAATCGCGCGCATGCGCACGATGCGTGACTGTTATCGCAAAAAGTCGTGCACCTGCTAAATGGCGCATTTATGAGAGTGGTCGGCCTCCCACCCACTTATGGTTCAGCTCCCAAGCCGATTTGACCCTCAAATCTAGACTGGATCTGACTGGTGGGCTGGTCAAAGACCTAGGAATGCCCTAATTGGCCTCTTTTCACACTACAAAGCAGTTAAACAATAACCCAAAGGAATGCTATAAAAAGCCATGGATGCACCTCATTTTCTCAAGGAATTCAAAGTAATGTTATGTTGTCTCTATTCTCTTGAGGACTCCATCCTTGTCAAGAGCATATTGCCACCATTGCATTGGACAATCCATCTCACCCATTGAGTGGATTTGTAAAGATTTCTTTCATCATTTTCCATTTTTTCTTTATTGTAAGAAGAGCTAGCTAGTGGGGGTCCAAGAGCCCTTTCTTGGAGGAAGAAGGGACTCATAGTCCCCTTTCTTATTGGTGCTTTGTTTCACTAATATATCAGCCTCAACATTGGTGACATGGGTCTTATGGTTCTTTTTGTTTCTATGTCCCTATGCTCATGAATTTAGTTTTTATTGCATCTCTTAGTTTAATTCTTAATTGTAGTTTTTATTTTCTTTCCCTAAATCTTTTCCTTGCAGCTATCCTACTCAGTAGACCCAACTGAGCTTGCAAGCACCTCTATTTTTCTCACTAAGGTGACGAAAGAGGCACAACACGTACCAGTCTCCAATATTCTGGATTATTGCCAATGCTTTATCAATTACACACATAGCTAGTGAGACGAATATGATCTCGTAGAGTGGTGCCAAGAAATAATCGCAGATATTGTGATACTTTGTTCTGTATTTGTGCTCCCAAAGTACCTTGCAGCAGATATGTACAGATGGGTCAGTTGGTTTCCAGGCCCAACCCATCTTGGCATATTAATGTCTCACACACATAATATCCAATCGATAAGAAGACATGTGAAAGCTTGAGAATTGACTAGGAGAGGTCTCCTTGATGGCTATGATGGACTTTACTAGGGATGCTGACAGGATGTCAGCCCAAATGAATGGGGTCCCTTCATCATCACAGTAGTATATTAGATACATAAGGGATAAAGTGAATTTAGAAGCATCATGTTCCCCATAAATCCTGCATACATCACAACAATGTATTTATATGGTGTTCTTAGTGACGTGGTGGAATATTCACCAAATGATCTGAGTTTGAACATTTTATCTGGCCTATACCAGATATTGAATATATCCTTCGCCTTGTGTGTGAACTTGTTGATGAGTTCATCAACCAGTGATCAGGTTCCCTTTTCCAAATGGTAATACTCGGCTATGTCAGTTGCTTAGAATGACATTATGGATTGCCCCTTAGCATTGAGTATATACAGGTTTTCAAGGTCTACATGCTTGATAATCCATGAGATTGCATCTGCATAAGGGAAAACTATTGCACGGCCGCCACCCTATGCAATCCCGACCTTCGGATATTTTTGAAGATTTTAAGCTCATCTTGATCTTCAACTTCCATCGGGAAGTTTTACTTCTTGAACATTAGGAAAAATTCACCCTATTTGAGTGAAGTTCCCCCTTTCTATAAGATTATGGGGTGTTAGGTTCCTCTTCCTATTGGCTTCCACTTCCGGAAGCTTCTGTCACGGGTACTTGGCTAGTTTTTTTTCTTTCTAGGTAACATATCTGAAACTACTACAAACACAGTCATAATTAGCTCATCAAACCAAGGATAAAAGAAGACATGTCGATGAACATAAAACATCAGTCATGATAATCATGTCAATCATTGGGCTCTTGAGCAGTAATCAAGGTTCAAAAACGAATCCATTAGCTTAAACCTATGTTGGTACCTAAGGAATTGCTTGAGTCGATGTCAAGATGGAATTCACTGTCTAAAGATGATAGGATGGTTCAAGACATGGAGAGAGTTTGAGGGAATATGGATTAGTTGTGGTGAACCGGTGAAAATCTTGACAACTTGTCCGATGAAGGAAATGAAACTGGAGTTAAAGATGACAAGGTTCTTCAATGTGTACCGGAGCAAATGGTGGAAACTTCACTGGTGTGGACCAAAGAAAATCTCACTAAATGTATCGGTGAGTGAAGATACATATGGGAGGAATTAGTGGGAATCCCTCCAAGCTATAACGGCGACGTTAGTGGAAAGTCCATTGATACACCAGAGACATTTGTGTTAAGTATGTCGAAGATTCAGACTTGTTCCGAAGGAGTCGGGAGGAACCTTATTGACAAGAGACAAATAGGAGGGAAATATGTTAAACTCATCGGTATGTACCGGAGGTAATCTTAGAAACTCTGTCGGTATGGAAGATTTTGTTCAGAGATGTTTGAAACAACTATGCCAACATGATATTATGGTACCAGAGCAGTTTGTAGCAATTTTGACGGTTTGTATCAGGTAGTTCATGGCAAGTTCGTCGGAACGAGAAAAAGATATCAGTGGCGATGATCATAATTATTCCAACAAAATCAGTGTCGATGTTAATAACATCACTGAAACTCTTTATTAGCCACCGACGAATTTGGAAGAAATATTTTTATCGGGTTCAGAGAAATAGGTCAGTGCCAACGGACTGGTGCGTAGTTTTACGTATGGAGGATCGAAACAATTATCGATGGGTGGCTTGGTCGGGAGGGCATGGTTGTTTTAAAATGGGTAGAGGCGCATTGTGAGGGAGACAGGGTTAAATTGCAGGTTCATTGAGTATTATTTGGAACCAATAATTTTATAACTAAAACCCTAACCCTAACGGAGCTTAAACTAAAAAATAAGATAAATAGGGCAAAGCACCTACCTGTCAATCGGTGACACATGGATGCAGAGAATGCTTTGTTGGAATATGGATGAATACTCTCACAAGTGTGGTAGCTCATCAATAGAATTGCTCAACACTCCCTTTTCTCCTTAACGATAAAAAAATGATAACAAAGACGGAGGGGAAGCACTCTTTTATAGACACAGTGTGAAATTTGAGACAACCGAAGGGCATCATGGAAAAGGGCCCGATGAAAGGCTTTGGTTTATCAGAGAGCTCACTCATAAGTGTTCTTGTCATACCGGCAATGTTGGTAGAAACTCCTCTGGTTGCAAGGTTTTGTACACCAGAAACATCCGTGGGAAATCCTCCGTTATGTACCAGAGGATATAATGGGAAGTTTGTCGATGGCTCAGTTCATTGTTTCGGAAGACTTATGAAGAAATTATCCAGTCGATGACTCATATATCGGAGGTGTTTGTAGGAAGTCCTCTGATATGCACCAGAGGTGTTGAGAGGAAGTCCTATGGTATGCACCAGAGAAAATCACGAGAACTGATCCAATGAGTCGGCAAGGTTAATGAGAAATACTCCAGTATGCCCAAAAAAAATCTTTAAAAATGTTAAGTGTTAAATGAAAAACCAAACTAACTTGCAAGATAAAGCAACTTAATTAGAGGGGGATGAGAAGACTTTAACAAAGATCAAGGCATCGAGGTAGTTATTCTCAATCAATCAAGAGGTTCTCAAGTCAAGAAGGAGGGGTCCCATTTTCTTAGTTAAAAATTACTTTACAAGCAATAATACAAGAAAAAGGGAAGGTGTTGATGTCTGGCACAACATAGCGTGAGGGATCATCTCCCTTTCCCTCTCTCATGCCTCCCACTCACGTACAAAGTTGTATGTTTCGACTTATTGTTGTCGTTTTTCTTCTTCTTCTCGTCATCGTCATCTTTGATTTACATACAAATATTTTTAGCCACGTATATATAGATAAAATGAATCAAAATTATAAAACACACACATATATAAATAACTTGTATTTAATAAAAACTAAAATTAATTTATATTTTCAAAACAATGTGGAAAAGTAATCAATGTGCCACAAATAAAAACTACGCACCAACTCGGTGCGCTATATCAAAATGTTAAGAACCTGAATAGATCTACCAATATAATAACCACAAATACTGAATACAAAATAGATCCACGAAGCAAGATAGAAGAAACCACACTTTATTATTACCAAAACCCTTGAGGTAGGACAACACCATACAGTGGATCCTATTATGGAAGGGATCCTCTCATGTTCACTTGCCTCTTCGAGGGGGCATCCTCCTATTGAGCTACAACTCACAATACAATAATTCTCTTCATGTCTCATTACATTGCTTAAACCCCTTTATATAGTACTACCATCACCTAAGAACATTCTAGAGGAGGAATCTTCTAGAAGTAGAACCTTCTAAGAAGTCCTCTTACATTTATTATATCTAACTACCATAGTGGGCCTTATTTAATAATATAGTGGACCTAGTCCACCTTACATTGAATGACCTCCACTATTATCACTATGGGCCCTCTGGGCCCCCCCACTACCTCTCTAGCTACCTTACATTCCATCCCCCTTATAAAAGTGTTGTCCTCAACGCTTGATGTACAACCATATACCAGGGTCCCATGGATAATTGTGGACCGTAATGTTGAAGAAGACTGAAGAACCAAAGTCTCATGTAGAAAGGAAATCCACCATGATGAAGTAGTCCAACCACCATTGTAAGCCCGAGTCTCATGTCCAAGTTCTCATGTGAACTCCCCGTAGAAGATTTTGGAACCCAATAACCAACTCCAATTGATGCTCCAAAGACTGACACATATCATGTGGATCCAAATAAGAAGATCCATCCACATAGGGGAAAAGGGTCGTAGCTGAATCTTGAAGGAATAATACCACTGTAGAATATGAAAACTGAACGCTGGTAACTAGCTCTTGATGTGGGACCTTTATGTTCTCTACAGAAGGTGGAGTAGAGTCATCAAATAAAATATGGAAGTGGTTGTCATCCCAGAAATGACAATTATCCATATACCAATCATCACAATCGGCCTGAAAATCGTACCAAGCATATATTTCTTGATTATATGCATTCATGAGACCCTCCATAAGAAATCTCTCCTGCATGTTATTCAATGAGTCTTGAATACTACGAAAACTATCATTGAGGCCATCTGCAATGATATTTGTGAGGCTGTTTGTGAGGCCTTATGCTAACACATCCAATCTAGCATCCACTTGGGCTTTGAATGATTCAAGAATTTCTTTCAAGGTTTGAAATGAAATAGCCATCTGAGTACCCTATGAACTCTTCAGTCCTGCAGCCGTCACGAAAAAATTCAAAAAAAATTGACCCAATAAGTTTCGGCAGAAAATCGCGGCTTTTTCTGGAAAAACCCTAAAAAACTGCTGAACTTAAAATGTTCATAACTTCACTTCCCGGACTCCGTTTCGGCTGATTTTTTTTTTGAAATTGGGTGAAATTGTGAGAATAACTCAGATATCTAATTTATTTTGGCAAATTCGGCCTCCAAATTCTACATAAATAAAAATAAATCGCGTCGTCGTCCGCAAAAAAAACCCTGAAAAATTGCAGATTTTAAAACCTCAATATCTTGACCTTTCGGACTCCGTTTTGGATGAATTTTTTTTTAAAATTGGGTGTTTTTCTGAGAGGAACTCAGATATACAATCCTTTTCTGCAAATTTTGCACAAAAATATACTGAAAATGTCTGGAATTTCGCGGCCCTCTTTTTTCTTCTCCGAAAAAAAAACCTGCAAAAATAAAAAAATATTTGCCCACAACTCCGGCCAAGGAAAGTGCTCTGATACCACTTGTTAAGAACCTGAATAGATCTACCAATATAATAACTACAAATACTGAATACAAAATAGATCCACGAAGCAAGATAGAAGAAACCACACTTTATTATTACCAAAACCCTTGAGGTAGGGCAACACCATACAATGGATCCTATTATGGAAGGGATCCTCTCATGTTCACTTGCCTCTTCGAGGGGGCATCCTCCTATTGAGCTACAACTCACAATACAATAATTCTCTTCATGTCTCATTACATTGCTTAAACCCTTTTATATAGTGCTACCATCACCTAAGAACATTCGAGAGGAGGAATCTTCTAGAAGTAGAACCTTCTAAGAAGTCCTCTTACATTTATTATATCTAACTACCATAGTGGGCCTTATTTAATAATATAGTGGACCTAGTCCACCT
>ML782962.1:15371-67471 GCA_009831015.1 Picea engelmannii | reverse complement strand
TGGATCAATGGAGAGCTTCTTGTGAGAATATCTTTTGGAGTATTGATGGAGAGCTTCTTGTGAGAGCTTCTTGAGCATTTTTGGTGTGGAACACTTGAGCATATTGAATATCTATAGGTGACTGAGGTAACCAAAGGATATCTGAGCCAAATTTCAGAGGGAAGGTGAAGAAAAGAGGGTCGGAATTCAAGGGAGGATAAATTATTTTGATGATTCTTTCTAAGGTATGTTATTTATAGGTCATCTCACCATTTTCACAATAACTTGTTTATAATGATTCAGACCATGAGATTGATATTCCATTGAGGAAACATATCCAAGTATCTATGGTAAAAAATTCAGCTTGTGGGTCATTGAATTTTTGGAGATACACTCCGTGGAAAATAGGGTTTGTGGCTAGTCCTAAATCTAGCCTAAAACAAGTGTTTCGGGTAAAAACGTCATAACTTCTTCATAATAGATCCAAATTCAATGAGGCCAATTGCGTTGGTTATATTACAGTATATAGTATGATGTGTAACAGTTTCAATTTGATTCAAAAAACATTTTGTGTGGGACACCCTCTACAAGGTCGCTCTCTAGAATAAGCCAGAATTCAGCAAGGTATGCCATTTTCTATAACTCCTTTTCTTAAAGGTTCCAAGTAGTGACACCTCGAGGAATTGCATAAAACACACTAAATAACATTATATATTAGTTTTATATATTTATTCATTACAGGTACAAAGTTATTATTATTTCAAGCTAGGTTTGTTGACTAATCCAAAACTAGTCATGGTTGAGATAAGCAGTTGAAGAGTTGGCACATACATGAGGTGTACAGTTGATTATGTTGGTACATATTGATGAGTCATTGTTGATGAGTAGTTGACACATGATTGTTATATACTTGTTGCATGGTTGGATGCACTTTTTTATGGTATAGGTTGATTATCGGTTGTTTGGCACGGGTTGGTGCATGGTTGATGCACTTGTTTATGGTACAGATTGATATATGTTGAGGATTGTTGCCTCATCTCAGTTGGTGCTGAGAGTGTAAGATGAGTCTTGAATTATAGATCTAGTGCTCTTGTAGAGTTGTACTCTATTCAGTTGGTTGTTGAAAAACCCCAAGGATTGTAGTCCGTAATAAAAGAAAATTGTACATACATCTTGTGTTCTTTGTGTTCCTTGTGGTAATGACTTGTTAATGATATATTGTTGATATATGTTGTTGATATGTGTTGAAATTTAACTGGTTATAAATGAAAACAATGAGTAATGAGTTAATGGTGATTGTTAACTAAGGATTTTTGGGGAAAAGAGCCCTACACTATTCACCCCCCCCCTCTCAGTGTAGTCGGTGTGTCCAACAGAGATGACCAAGACTTTGAAGGATCTGACTTCTGAGATAGATAAGCTAAAATGGGAATCCAAACATCCAAACAGAACTTTTCAAGGGGCTGGTAATAGAAATCATAACCAATTCAGAAGGCTTAACGATTCTCCTCAAGTAATGCAGAGAGAAAGGAGAAATGTTGATGATCAAAGGGTGGTGCCCCCTTTCCAAAATAATCAGATTGAGGAGATAGATGTGGAAAATGATGCTATGGATGATATTGTTGTGCTTCTCAATGAGACAAATTATTATACCAATCACTTAACACAGCTAGAATATGAGGTAGCACAATTGTCAAATCAATTTGATGATCAGATAGGGGAGGAGGGAGTTATTCAAGGTCAACCCAAGAAGAAATGCAATTTGAGGATGATAAATGGAGCTTCCAAAGCCACTACCTCTGATCAAAGCAAACAAGCGGAAGCTCCTCCGTAGCCAAATCCAAATAAAGGTATGCCATCTAAAACTCAGTCATCTCCACTATCAAAACCTCTTTCCCCTTAAACAAAGGAAGTTGATAAGCCACCAACCTCTTTCAACCTGGAACATGAGCTGAGAAAAATCAAGATTCATGTCCCTTTGACACAATTGTTAAAAAATGAACCTTTCAAGAAATACATCATGAAAGTTCTGCAACCAACTCCTTCTAGTGTATCTTCTTATGTCATTAGTCTACAGCATGAAAACCCAACCATTACTGTGGGTCCACACATTGAGGATGGATCTGATGCTTCTCCTCCTTTATATATATCTTTGAATGTCCATGTTAAGATCCTAAACAATTGTCTTATGGACACAGGAGCCTCTCACAATGTCATGCCCAAAGTTGTTATGGAAGAACTAGGTCTGGAGATTACCAAGCCTTACCAAGACCTGTATTCCTTTAATTCTAAGAAAGTAAAATGCTTGGGATTGATAAAGGATATGGTGGTTTCTCTAGCACAATTACCCATGAAGAGTGTGGTGATGGACATTGTGGTAGCCAACATCCCCCCAAATTTTGGCATGCTCTTATCCAGAACTTGGGCTAAGAAGGTTGGAGGATCGTTGAAAATGGACCTCACATATGCCACCATTCTTGTGTTTGGTGGTGAGAACAGAAGGCTATACAGAGAGGTAAGGTTAGCCTACATAGTCAATGATCATCAGAACCCAAGAAATCACCCCATTTATGTTGTTGAGGATGGGATGGGTTTGTCTGTTTTTCATTTAAATGATGATGAACATGAAATATCAGTTAGCCAACGCAAAGAGAAATCGATGACTGGTCAACAAAACAAGGTTTGGAAGATGTATTTCGATGTCTCTTCATCAAAAGAAGGACCTAGTGCAGGTATTCTACTCATTTCCTCTTCAGAAGAAGTAATAACCCTCTCTTATAAGCTGGATTTTGAGACTACTAACAATATAGATGAATATGAAGCTCTAGTATTGGGATTGAGGGTTTCCAAAGACATGGTCATTCATTGTCTAGTAGTTTTTGGTGATTCTGAGTTGGTCATCAATCAAGTGAGGAATATCTATCAAAATAAGCAACAGAGGCTCAATTAGTACAGAAACGAGGTATGGGAGCTGATCGACAATTTATTTCTAGCATTTAACATATATTTCATTCCCGGAAAACAAAATTAGAAGGTTGATACTTTGGCCCTAGCTACCAGCACGTTCAGGCCACCCATTGGCCCAAATATTAAATATCAGGTGGAAATCAAACATAGAACAGCCATACCAGACAACATAAATCACTGGCAAGTATTTAGTAATGATTTAGAGTTGAAAATATTTCTATACACCATTGATGGATTCTCCAATATCTCAATTGATCAAGAAAGTCAAGAAGATGAAAATGAGAAATTAGAAGATCAACACTCCTCTCATATGCTGAAGATAGTGGTTGGTCATGATATTGTGGAGCTGAAAACAAATCACATTGTGAGAGGACTAGTGCCATTGGAAATATTGTTCGACAACAATGATGTTTACAAAGGAACTTCCATGAAGAATCAAGAAGAGGAGGTGACAGAGTGAAATATTGGGACCACTGAGAATCCCAAGATCATCAAGTTGTCCAAAGTATTAGATCCAGAACAAAAAGACAGGTATGTCAGTCTCATTAAAAAATGTGTTGATACTTTTGCATGGTCCTATGAAGATTTGAAGACATTTGATACTGACATCATCCAGCACAAGATCCCTCTAAAAATTGGCTCCAAGCCATTCAGACAGAAGATTAGACAATTTAATCCCATGTTACTGTTTATAATTGAGAAAGAGATAAAAAGTGTGTTGGATGCCAAGATTACTGTACCATTGAGGTATCCAAACTGGGTGGCCAACTTAGTTCCTGTAAGGAAGAAAAGTGGGGAGATACGCTTATGTGTTGATTTCATAAATCTCAACAAGTGTTCTTTGAAGGACAAATACCCCCTCCCCAAGATGGATAATATTTTACAGAAGTTTGTAGGTGCACACAGAATTTCCTTGTTGGATGGATACTTTGGTTATAACCAGATAGCAGTTTGTGAGGAGGATAAAGAAAAAACAGCATTCACCACCCCATGGGGGACATTCATGTATGATAAGATGCCCTTTGGGCTCATGAATGCAAGGGCCAGTTTTCAGAGGGCCATGGACATTGCTTTTGTGGGGGAAAAGGACAAATTTATGGTCATATACTTGGATGACATTACCATTTTCTCCAAGACTGATGATGAACATTTGCATCATTTGGAGCAGGTCTTCAAGAAATGCAGGAGGTATGGGATATCTCTGAATCCTAGAAAGTCTCACGTTTCCATGCCAGAAGGAAAGCTCTTGTGCCAAATCATATCAATGGGAGGCATAAAAATTGATCCAAAGAGGGTTTGTGCCATTCAATAAATTAAGATCCCTAGAAAGAAAAAGGTTGTCCAGTCTTTTATTGGTAAGATAAACTTCCTCGGATGTTTTGTGCCAAATTTTGCTAAAATTTTGAAGCCTATTACTAACATGTTGAAGAAATATGTTGTGATAAAATGGTCCTCGGAGGAAAAATCATATTTCCAAACAATCAATCAAGCTTTAGTCGAAGCACCTGTATTGGCCAGCTCTGACTATACCAAATATTTTTTCATCTTCTCCTTTGCCTCAGATGAAACAATTGTTGTTGTACTTCTATAGAAAAATGAAGAAGGGCGTGAGCAGCCCATGGCCTCTTTTAGCAAAGCCCTCCGAGATGTCTAGCTCAAGTATGATATATTATAAAAGAAGGCTTATGCACTGGTCAAAGCACTCGAGGCCTTCAGGGTTTACGTGCTACAATCTAGTATAATAGCCTTTGTTCCTAGCAGTAGTGTCAAAGAAATTTTGGTCCAGACAGATAGCGAGGGGAAAAGAGGAAAATGGATTGTCAAGATGTTGGAATATGACCTGCACATAAGGCCCACCAAGTTGATCAAGGGGCAAGGATTGGCCAAATTGCTATCAGAATCAAACTGTAAGGTGCTAGAATTGCATCGGATCTTCACCCAATCAGATACACCCATCATACAGCCTGGACAAGACAACTTACAGGTATTTGAAAAATATTCCTCTTCGCCTTGGTATAAAAACATCATCTATTTTATACAACATTTTGAATGTCCACCAGATGTGAAAAAGACAAAGGCCATGTCTCTCAAGTAGAAAGCCATCAAATTCTGCATTTCAAACCAAAGCTTCTATTGGAGGGATCATGCTGGCATTCTGTTAAAATGCCTTGATGGAAATGAAGCTAAACAAGTCACAACAAAAATACACAGAGGAGTGTGTGGAGGGAACCATCATTGGAAGGCCACAGCACTCAATATCTTGAGGGAAGGATACTACTGGACCACCCTTTTCTCTGATGTGTTTCCACTGTTAGATCATCCAATGAATGTCAGATTTTTGCATGGAAACAGAAGTTACTATCACTGCTCCTGAAACCTATAAAAGCCAGTAGTCTGTTTCAGCAATGGGGGTTAGAATTTATAGGAGAAATAAATCCACCCTCTAGTGGACAACACAAGTGGATCCTCACTGCCACCGACTACTTCACAAAATGGATTGAGGTTGTGCCCACCAGGAATGCCACTGACAAGGTAATCGTGAATTTCCTTAAAACTAATATTTTTTCCATATTTGGTTGCCCCAGTAAGCTTGTAACAGACAATGCCCAGGCATTCAAGTCCAAAGCCATGATTGACTTCTGTGGCAGTCACAACATTGCCTTGACACATTCCACACCCTATTACCCTCAGGGAAATGGCCTAGCAGAATCATCAAACAAGACTCTCGTTGGGATCATTAAAAAGTTGTTGACTGAAAGCAAGAAATCATGGGACTCTAAATTCAAATATGCCTTATGGGCTAACAGGATCAACACTAAGAAGTCTCTGGGAACCTCACCATTCCAGCTTGTTTATGGCATAGATGTCATTTTTCCTACTCAAATTGGTATACCAGTCCTGAAACTATTGCAGGAGGACATTGAGGAACCCAATGACATCCAAAGGAGAATCTTTCAGATTATAGAAGAGAAGCACTAGATCAGAGGATAGAATCATACCAGAATAAGATCAAATCAACCTTTGATAAGAAAACCAAGAAGGATATTTTTCAGGAAGGTGACCTGGTTTTGAGGTGGGATGCCAGAAGGGATGACAAGTCCAAGCATGATAAATTCGACAACCACTAGTTTGGCCCTTTTAAGGTGATTGAAGTTCTGGACAACAACACGTTCATCCTGCACAATCTAGATGATACAGAGATCTTTGGAGGCTCGGTAAATGGGCACTTCCTAGAACACTATTTTGTTTCAGGATGGGGGAAGGTCCCTCTTGTACCATAGATGTTTTCCTTTATTGTTGCTTTTGATTAGTTAGTTATGTGTGAATAAAGACTCCATAGCCCAACAAGGCACTGGGGTGTAGTTTCAATTTTTAATTCAATAAAATGCATGGTTGAGGGATAGTAACAGATACACAGGGCTGATAGACAGAAACGAGGGTAAGTGATGAAAGGTAAGAGCAGTTATCTAATCTCAAGGCACCGATCTACAGTTCTTAGCACCTCACAGGGACGAGCTATCCCCAGTTGGAGCCAATGTTGTAACCTAGGTCTGCATCCCCTGCCTCTCCTCTCTTTTTTCCGTGCCTTCATCAATTTTTCCTTTTTCTGGTTGTTTAAGTCAGTTTCCCACTACTGAGTGTCTTGTCCCTTATTCATCTTTTGAGTCTTCATGCATTTTTGTTTCTGTTTTTCTGGAAGGATAAAATACATCTCATATTTGTTTCGAAATGCTTGTCATCATATGCACCATTGATTGATCTCGTCGCAGTTCTACCAAGCCTTTTTATATACAGAGGAAATGCCCGTGGACAAACGCATCCATTCAGAATGGTCATTTTTGGGTCAGGATTGTTGAAATGAACAGGAAAATTTTCAATAGTAAAGATCCACCGAGCAAATCATATCAATGGTCATCATCCATTCGGGGGGGCAGAATCGCACGGAGTTTAACACCAAGAGTCATCAGAAGTCCCGAAGATATTAAGTTTTGAATTCCTGAAGTAAATATGGACCATTCATCGATCAGGACACGCAGCGACAGATCATTTACTTTAGTGATTTTCCTCCGGGATATTTCCGAGCCTAACATTTGCAACTCTCGAAGCCTGAACTTTCGAAGAGAATCTAGATTGTTCGTCGATCAAGACACGTGGAGAGAGATCATTCACTTCGAATATTTTCCTTCAGGATATTTTTCATGTTTCACATTCAAAACACCCAAAGCCTAAAATCCCAAAGTGAATCTGGACCATTGATCCCAAGTCAACGAGAATCGTCGATCCTTGCAGCAAGTAACCGCTCACTACTCTCTCTCCTCTCACCACCGACACTTTTCCTTCGTTAACCCCCCGCTGATCTCCATCGATGGTGGCCCACCTCTCCAGATCAACGATCCTTATCGCAACTCAGACCCCCTCGACCATTCTACCTTTAACGAGGGGGGGGGGATCCAAGTAAGTAGTTTTCCCACCGCAAGCCTTACCTAACATAGCGGCTCCTCAAGAACTCAGACCCCCCCCTCTCTAATCCGCTTACCGCCTACCCCCCCTCCGAGTTCCTCCTGGTTTGTTTTTCAATACCGCCCCCTCTCGCCTTTCACTACCTCCTCTCACTTTGACATCTGTCTTCACACATCATCTACCCTCGCGTCCATTCATCCCGTCTCCCGATTGGATGCTCACCTCCATGTCTCCCCTCATACACGATGGGTCGACAACCACTCCAGTGAATCTATTTCACGGGTACAGATGGCAGCTGACGGGGTCAATACAGAGTGTGTTTGGCTTCCAAAATATCAGGCATAAACAGAGGGTTAAGTCTCGGTCATAGGTCGATGTAAATAGTTCCAAAAACACTTCAGAAAACTCTTCTCATGCAGCTGGTTATCTCCAGTGGCCTCCAACAGCTCGCAAACATGTCGTCGTTCAACACAGAGCTTTCCTCTGTCACTCCGAGGCCTATTTTCGGCCACTCAATTCCTCAGGCACATGCATCAGTTCTGTCACAGAGACAGTAGTAGTTTTATTTGATTAAGTCCATCATTTTCCTAGATTATATGCAAGAGTGGTCTTCTGTGTGTGATAATAACCACTCTTGTTGATTAAGTTCAGTGTCTTGGTGAAGTTAATTATTTGATTTACAAACAGTTCCCTAAATTTCGGTCTCAGTCCCCTAAGGACGAGAGCATCTGCAACTCTTTTAAATAACTAGTTTTTGGATATTGTAAGGGTCAGATTTTTTGAGGAAAAGATAGCAATACAACAAACTGGTTGGACCCGTTTTATGCACAGATTAAATCTCTCTACCTGGTGAACATACTCTTGATGACAGTGTTTCGCTCAACTCTTCATGTGTTTTCATTCTTATCTTGAATACAGTTTTTTATTTGTGCAACATACATTTCATTTCCTTTCAGCTATTGTATGACTTATTTTTACTGATATGCAACCTGTCAAATAGCTAATGCTTTGGTGAAGATTTTTTTTCTGCAACATGTGGGAGTTATTGTGTTTCGATACATGTTTGATGTCTTGAAATGATATTTTAAGTATTGAACTTCTTGCAGCAGATTATTCATTGAGTAGTTTGTTGTTTCTCTCTGTTTTCTATTATTTCACTGGTCTATCATTAGTGTGCCATCATCCAAGGAGGGCCCTCATCCATATCGTTCTGCCAACCCAACCTTACCTTTGTCTTGATAGAATAACCCTCTGCCCAACCAACAAAAAGTTAAAGAAACAATCATTCTAAACCGATAGGTGGCCTAGATTTTCCCTTTAGTAGTCAGGTGCAAACTTTAGGACCAGCAACAAGCATACCTATACTCGGAATACGAGATGACTCAAAGCACAGTCGCCAACCAATACACTAAGGATCCATGAAAAATATTGACTAAGGATATGGCCACCAAAGATACAATGTGAATCCATACCTCCATGACATGAACTGATCGTAGCCACGAGAAATATGCAATGCAACTATGAGATGATAAAACATAGCCATGGACCAATACAATGTGTATCTATGTAACAGTTTATATATCATCATGCTCAAATGATCTCCTATGCAGCCTGGGCAAAGAAGATGACATAGTGAACGCTCAACCCAGGGTATTCATCCCAATCCTGATGTGGCACAAATCTAGCCATGTAAATAGATGTTTCGATGTCGAACATGGTAGAAACCACTTGATTACCGGTCATTGAGGTAAATTGTTAACAAGTGTGAGGGAAATCACCAATGATGTCAATGACTCTCAAGGTACCCTAATACATTCCAACGAATGTGAATAAATGAGCTGAAGTCGAACATTCGTGGAATCATCCGATCACAGGTCAATGATGTAAACCTATTGTCAGAAGCGAGGAGGCCTGCCATTGAGACATGCAGGTCCCAAGGTACTAATTGGTTTCTCATTCTAATTCCCGGATGATGTGTTGAAGTCGACAGGAAAAGACTTGTCGAAGGAGGACCTTGATGTATCCCCCATCATCGACACGAAACCGACATAGAGAAGTGATGTAAGATGGTGAATTGAATGAGTGTGGACTGACACAAGAAATGGAAACTGGAAATACTGCAGATGGATGGTTTAAATTGAAACTTCCCTTGAACATGATGAGGCACGACAATTGATTTGGCAGCATTGATTCGATGGGTACCAAGAATGTAATGTGATGGAAATAAGAGAGCTCTTTGATTGGAAGAAAAAGTATGGTGACACATGGAATTGGTATGGCTCATAGACAAGCGAATTGCCCAACTGTAAGACGAGACACAAACAGGTGCTATGTTCAAGGGTGAAAAAAGTTGTCATAAAGGATTCTCAAAAACTTGACCCACTTCCTTCAATTTTTTTCCCCGCCCAAATAGATGAGTGCCTCTTTTTAATTTAAAGAGCTCAAGGAGAGTAACACATGCTCAATATAGGTCACCTTCGGTAAGGTCCTCTTCCTTTGTTTAACGAACTGGAAGAAGTAAGGGTTAGTTCCCATATGGGCCCTTCAATGTGCAGTTTAGCGAGTCCAAAGAAGGAAAACTCGATGATTTTTCATGTTTAGAGAGTATGAAAAGAACTTAAAGGTGATTCCAGGGTTGTTATTTTTCGTAATTTTAGTCTCACAAGGCCGAAAAAGCAATAAACTACCACTCGAAAGACGCCCTTTCAAACTTTTTAACGAGTGTGAAGGAAGACAGATCACTCGGCAATCTTTTCATGTTTAGAGAATATTAAAAGATATTAAAGATGACTCTAGGGGGTTCCTTTTTCATATAACCTTTACGAGTCTGAAAAAAGTGATAAAAGTTTACTCGGTTACATTCTCATGTATTTACGAGCATGAGACAGAACAAAGTCTAAGCTCGGTATTGGTTTCATTTTTACACAAGCTTGAAACAAAATTAAACTTATGCTTGTAAATTCCCAACTTAATTTCCAAAGGTAGGGATACCCATAGATGGTTGGTACTATGCCCCCATCTTGAAAATCTAGTGGTTTAACTCAAGAATGATAATCAAAGGCTGGAGACATGCCCACCCAAGCTTCATTTTATTTGTTGACTTTGAGGTTGTCACCAATTTCTGTACTATATGGAGAAAAAGGATAAGGGTGGATGAAAGGAAGGTTCAAATACGAGACCTAACAAAAGACTCGACTCGACATCTACGAGATATAGATAAAGACTCGACTTGATATCTACGAGATCTAGTGAAAGACTCGACTTGTTAGGAGAGGTGACTATTTCATTTTTTAACGAGCTTGACACATGAAAAGAACTATGCTCATGACCTCTGTTTCATTTTTTAACGAGCTTGCCACAGAGAAGAAAAACTATGCCCATGGCTCCGGGTTCAATCCCCATATTTTTGTTTCATTTTTTAACGAGCTTGCTACAAAGAGGAAAACTATGTTCGTAGCTTTTGTTTCATTTTTTAAAGAGCTTGCCACAAAGAAGAAAAACTATGCTCATGACCTCTGTTTCATTTTTTAACAAGCTTGCTACAGAGAGGAAATGTATGCTCGTGACCTCTCCTTGATCATGGCTTCCAAGAGGACAATTCTCTGGAATGAATACATGTCAAGGGACAAACATCAGCCATGGCTTCCAGGAGATCTTCGTTAGATGGAATAAAAACACTTTGGAAGGAATACATGTCGACAGCCTCGATAAGGGTTGGTAGATTTGGCTCTAATAGCCCTATAGAAGAGATGAATATGTCAACTACCGGATCTAAGTCAGGAGAAGGGAGAGATTCCCTCTCGTGCAGGGTTGAACGCATGGGGCAGGTCATTACATAATTGACCTGCAATGGGGTGGATATCGCTGGCATGTATGGACCATTCAGGGAAGGTGGATAGTTGACCATCATATGAGGGTAAATGAATGAAAGTTGGTCGATCGTTACTATGTTTTCATTGTGAGGGAAACATATCACTCGAAAGAGAGTGGACACAAAATCTCTCATAAGGTAGACATAGTCTCGCCCAAGGAGCATGTTAAAGTCTAAGGGGTCGTGAACTACCATCACATCGACGTAGACCGTTTTTCCCCCCAAAGTAACCGAAAACTGAGGAAGGATCCCTAAAGGTTGACTAACTCTTCTGTCAAAGGTCAACGAATTCTGAGTCACGAGAACAACCTGCAACGAACCAAAAGCTTGCCAAGCATTCACGGAGAAGATGCTAACATAAGCACCTTCATCTATTACAGTGTTAGGAATATTCCTATCACAAACCTGCACGGTGATTTGGAAATGAACGTAAGAGGGAATATGGGGTTATGTTAAATGATTCCAATTAATGGAAATCATGTGATTGCTTCAAGGGGGTACCATTGGAACGTACAAAGTGCCCCCTTGTCTAGGTGAATCAGTATCAACGAGGTAGACCTAAGTGACATCCTCACTCTTTGAATGAGGAGTGGGATCAACTGGTGACGGAACCGAATCGACCACTTTGGTTGCACTCTTCAAGGGAGGAGTGGGATCGATCGATGATGGAACTGGATCGACCACTTTGGCACTCTTTGGATGAAGAGTGGGATCGATAGATGACAAAACTGGATCGACCACTTTGGCACTCTTCATATGAAGAGTGGGGTTGATCGATAACAGAACTGGATCAGTCACTTTGACACTCCTCAAGGGAGGAGTGGGATCAATCAATGGCAGAAATGGATCGGCCACTTTGGTTTCACTCTTTAGATGAAGAGTGGGGTTGGTCGATGATGGAACTGGATCAACCACTTGGGTTAGTGGTTCAACCAAGGATGAAACCAAATTGACCACCTGATCAACCAGACTGACCGGGGAAGGAACCAAATTGACCAGTCCATCAACTAATGATGGGTAGGAAGAGATCTCATGATTACCAGTTGGAAGTTTAATATTTTCCAAAAGATAAGATGCCTCATCCATGCAAGGGAAAAGTTGAGAGTAATGATCACCTTCACATAACAAGCAAGTAAATTTGACATTTCTATTCTTCTTACCAACCTTAATGTCACTAGCTGGCAGGGTTTCACCAACATGTCCCACAGGGGATGATGACATGGAAAAACACATTTCTAAGACCTCAGGGTGACCAGGGAAATCCCTCATAAAGTGATCACCCTTACAAATACTGCAAGGGAATTTGGGTTTAGGATTCTTCGTTTTAATCTTGTCGAATTTATCAACACTCCGAGTACGATTAACTGTAGTTGGTTGCTTGGATCCAACATGATATGATGTGGTTGGAGGCTTGGTACCTTTCTGGTTGTTCTTCTACTTCTCTTTATGTTTCTTCTTCTTCTTATCAACTTGGCTACTCACTTTAGATCTTTCATTAGGAAAAGAAGGAGAAAGGAAAGGAGACCTAATGGGTGAAGAAGGAGAAAGGTCAACATGAAGTTGATGTGTGTGTGGTGTGCTTACATCTGAAGCACTAGGTGCATTCGAAGCACTGGGAAGATTCAAGATCACTAGAGTGGGGAACAACCAAACCAGTAATCCGATCGTGAGTCCCAGAAGACTCAGTGTGGAAATGCACAGAGGACCAATGTTTACAAAAGAGGGAAAGGTGAAAGGTTCCCCAGGAAAAGGGGATTCCTCCATTGGTACTCCCAGGAGTTGATGACATTCACATTGACTCGACCTAAGGTCCACTAAGGAAAACAAGCAACACACGCTACAAATCTAAGAAGCAAACAATCAAACAAACCCTCCCACAATGAAACCACTAGTTGGTGATGTGATCCAACATCACGAGATAAATATAGGAAGGGGTTGGGATAGAGCAGGTGGATCAGTTACATTGACGACCTGCTTAAAGGACTTACGTCTTGGTGCAATATTACACATAATAATTTTGGATTTGCCCTCCAAGGAGCCCGAGTGATTTTTATCAACGTTTGTTCTAGGCACAGTGAAGACTTCCCTTCACCGTCACCTCATGTAAGGACCCTAAATATTATGGCTACTAAGGTCACCAACTTGTAGTCATCCTATGGGCAGGTACAGTCGACAGCCGAGTCCAAACGTATGGGCAAGATAACAAGTCTGAAATCCTTCAAGAGAACTGAGGACAAGTGGACCGGTAGAATTCTGGAGGACCCCAAACGGATTCGGAATTCACGAAGCACCGAGACCAAATGAAGACAGTTGGACCTCAAGAAGAACCCCCAATATACAATCTGACTACTAAGAATGGTTAAGCCTCTTAGGGATAATCTTCGTTGCTCTCTCGAATGCAACCTCGCGTGTAACCCTCTGAGGGAAATATCTCTCAAGGATTTTAAGGAGGAAATATTTCAACCATCCATGAGATCCTCAACCTTCCCTAAAAAATAGGAAACCAAATTTGAGGTGGATTCTCACACTAAATTAATTTCATTTTCATGAATATTAATAATAATTCATGTGCACATAGTATTTTGACCTTCATATAATATATTTCTCCTCCACATCGACTAGGGATTGTGACATATGTTATTTCATGGTGTCGAGGTGTATGCGACACTTAGCAAGGTGCATATGACCCTTTTACGACACTTGCGACACTTAGGGCGAGGTGCCTAGGTATGGAAATTTGATGTGTAATAGTAATGTGTCTAGTAACCTAAGTATTAATAAAAACATAATATATGTTATAATTCAAACAAGAATTATACTGAGCAATTGACATGAGGATATTATTACAAAGTTGTTGCACCTGATTATATGTTTATTACATCCTCTTCACCAAGTATCTAATGATCATACATGCCATATTTATCTCTGATCTAGTCAACCACTCAACCAATGGGACAAATCATTCACATAATTTCATTTAAATGATCAATATAAGGCATGCTTCTATCGTTCAACCATATGAATTATTTCTTGTCATTATCATGTTTCTTTATCTTTTTTCATACAACACAACCCATGGTTGTGTTTCCTCCGTGTTATAAAGAACAAATTTATTAATGGCATCAATTTTTTAATTTACTGATGTATTCATATAATCAAAACAAATAGTATGAGATCAAAATATGTTATATAATTTAGTGTAAACAATTAATCTTTAGAAAATTGACAAAAGATAATTAACTTACTCTTTATCATGCACCTTTTTTCTATTGGTTTGGAGTATCACCCCTTCACTTTTTTCCTCATCTTGATGGTTTTCCCAAACCACTTCACCTGGTATGTCATCAATTTGCTTGATGTACTCACTAGCATAATAGAACGACTCATATACTATGTACCCTCCACCAAGACCCTTCAAGTTTTGTACTTTGTTGAATAAAACCATTCAAATTTTTCATGTAACTCTCCAAGTAGAAAATCCAGCAACATGAGACTACCCCTTCTAATTGAACCTCAATAGCTAGGTGAGTTAGAAGATGGACCTACAAGTCTAGGAAACTTGTTGGCAATTCCTTCTCAAACATACAAACAATCACACTATCTCTCAACACCATAGTGGAATGCCAACCATGTGAATCTTATTTGATTTAATCTAACATACAAATGGAGATTGTTTATATATGGAACATCATAGGTCCTGGTGGATATCATGGTTCACACAACCATGCGTGAGAAAAGGATAAGGATACTACAATACAAGCATGTATAAAATTAATTAGCATACAATTGTTAGTTCATATGATGTAACCTACATTATAGAAATGAAGCATGTAATCAACATACATAGCCTTGGAAGGTTTAAATGGTCATGTGATTTCAACCCCAACAAACGTGCTTCCATAGTGAAGTAGTGTTGTAGAGTAAACCCATATATATAATGTGTCTTCACATCCAATATAACATCCTTCACTAGAGACAAATCATCTTTCTTCAAAATCCATGGAACATCACCTTCTTCAAGAGATCAAGAGGGACCAACTTCTCCTATACTTTCTTTCTTAGCCAATGTTCCTTTTTAGTCTTCAAAGAAATAAGATATCTCATAACACCCAATGTGTCATGTTTTTCCATGATATGTTCCTCCACAAAGAAGATAATACATTTTTTAATATATGCATGGCATCTAGTAAGTGGGCAATCTTAAGATGCTCCCAATATGGAATATCATAAAATACAATTTTCATTTTCATCCCAATGGGAAATTTCTCAACATAGGTATCAAAAAATTTAGGCTCATCGAACATAGGTTCCCCAATTGAATCAAATGGTTATGAAATTCCCTTCTCTTTCTATGTTTCATATTCCTTAAGCTAGTCTAGTAGTGTCATTATTTTAGGTCTCTAAGTTTTCTCTAGTTTACCATTGAAAGTGAATGATGCTCTTCTATAAGGGTGGTCTTCTGGGAGGAATACCCTCAAGCAATTATACATCAAATTTCATAGGTGGTCAAACAACCTAGACTTTACTAAAGGTCCACAACATTTGCATCCATGATACCCTTTTGTTGCAAGACCTATGATGTTATTGTGTACAAAACATGTTAGCACCAAAGAAGATAGTTGCACCAAATTAATTATGTCAAATAACATTACGATTTTAAGCAAACTATTAACATGCTTACCATAGAAAAATCCTAGTCCTGGATAACCATGCACGATGTATGAAAATGTGTTATACAATGTTGCAAAAATAGTTATAGACGTGTGGAAATATGACCTCAAAACAAAAACTCTAACCCTAAAAACCCATATTTTTGCATCAAAAACACCAAAATAAACCCCCAAATAGAAAAGTGTTGCTCCCATAAATCCCCATTTTTTCAAGGTTAAAATTACAACCCTTTGCAACCATGGCCTTGACATGCCATATGGTTTTGGAACAAAACCTTAAAACCAACCCTTCAATCAAAAAATGGTGATCCCATAATCATTTTTTTAGGTTAAAATTACAACCTTTTGCAATCATGTACTCTTTGACAATTGGCACAATAGTCAACAAAACCCTAAAATCAACCCTTGAATCAAAAAGTGGAGCTACTAGTAGCACCCCTTTTTTATCAAGGTTAAAATTACAACTTGTTTGAATTCATGACCTTGATAATCGATATTGTTGTGATCAAAACCTTAAAATCAGCCCCAAATCAAAAAGTGGTGTTACTAGTAGAACCCTCCTTTAAAAGACATAACAAAAGACATCCCATATCTGGTGTAAGAGAAGTGTGTTAAAGGAAGGTAGGATTCTTGTCCCTTTAAATCACAGGTGGAAATTATGAAGGAGCATGTGATGAAGGAGAGAAGAAAGAGGGAGGTTACCTCAACCTACCCCCTATGTCCATCAAGAAATCTACCATGTGATCCACTCCTTGCAGGGATAAAAGTGTTGTGTGGACACGGGATTGATAACTCCAAGTTGTATTTTTCATACATGAAACCAAGAGAGCTTATGCAAAGGCTTTGCAATAAAGATATTTCTTAATATCCATGGCTTGTGTTTCATGGTTGTTCTTCTTGCTATTTTAGGTAGCATTGAGACCTCCTCTTGCTTAGGTTGGATCAGTTTTGAGCTAGAATATTATAGAACCCCTTGAATTTTTTAGTAGTGTTTAGAAATCCCTACATCCATATGAGGGATGCAATATTCAAGTGGAGAGCCAACCAGTACCAACTAATCAAGGATGGGAAGTCCTACATCATCAAGGCACATAAAGGCAAGTAAAATATCTCACTGGTAATTACTAACCAAGCCAAGAAGTTGATTAGTTTCAATAAGAAATATGTCTTGCTTTTCTTAAGAGAAAACCAAACTAAGGATGAGTTGATAAGAGTAAAGCCATCCATGGAGGGGTGTACTAAAGAGTGGAAACATCAGTTCTAGAAGTTACTATAGGTATATAGAGGATTGTTCCATGATCCTATAGGGCTACCACCCAAGAGGGAAGTGGAACACGAAATACATTTATTACTAAACTCCCCATTGCCAAATGTTGGGTTGTATAGATAGTCTGTTCTGGAAGCAAATGAAGTGAAGAAGCGGTTGTAGCAGTTGTTGGAGCAGGGTGTGATTCGACATGTTATCCCCAAATCCTAGGGATAACTAAGGATATGATATCTCAAGGCCCTCAAGATGCAGGCAAGGAGTATCGAGAGACAACTTGACTAGTAGTGTCCACTTGCACAGACAGAGACCCACCTCACAACCATAGCTCCAGGTTCATCACGACGGTATCCACCACATCAACTGGCTTCCAGAAGACATTGGTTCTTTCTCCATGAGGTACAAGTCAGGTATTATGGTGAGTGTCATTTAAATATTTGAGGCATTTGAGTTTGTTTCATCTATCACTGCTTTTGATTATGTAACGTTTACTTCCACATTATGTTGTTTGCCTTGTTTCACTTTGGTGGTTGACATTTCGCACTAGTAAGTGGATCACCCTTAGGGATAAGTCTACTACTGGGAGATCCTTTTGACGAGTCATCGTGCCATTCTTGACCATACTTTTCACTTTCCACACTTCATCCCCTCATCTCCTCACCTTTTGGGATTTTTGGGTGTACTCACCCAAGAAGGGGTTGTCCCTCCTTTCATGGGAAGAAGGGGTTGAAGGCCCAGAGGCTTGTAGCTGGAAAAAGATAAAATCCAATCATTAACCTTCTAGATGCTCACCCAGAGATCCCTAGGAAAATGAAATGTCTCTCATAAGAAACTAATGGGACCCATGAAAAATATATATAACAAAATTCCAACTAGGGTGGAGCATGTGTGGGCACTGTTTTTATTGCTTAGGTAGAAGCCCCACACATGTTTTCAACTTGGGGAAGCATGATGTGAACAGGGTAGAGTCAAGGTGGGCACAATTTCTCATGCTTAGGTAGAATCCCCACCTTGGCTTCAACCTGGAAACATCCTAAAATAATAAAAGGCAATAAATGGGCTTGGAAAAAGGTTGCATTGAAAATGAAGGTGAAACACACCCTCTATGAAGGCACCCATAAATGAGACACTACAATCCCTTTTATGTCATGAACCCCATGCCCAAGAGTCTTTCCCCCATCCATTTCAGTTCATCCACATGACTTAGAAGGAGGTCCCCTCTGGAAATACCCCTAAACTTGAGGTACAAATCACCTAATAGGTCGTCTTATCAACCCTCCCATACCTAAACTTGGAAAATTACATAGGGTCTTTGAGCATTGGTTTATTTTGATGAGGTGGTTTGGATGTACTTTCTGATATGGCTCTTTTGTTTACTTGATTTACTCAGCATGATGATTTTACTTGAGATCCTCGGAGGGCATATCCATTTGTCTTTGCAGGACCCAGCTAGTGGACAATTTTGGAGGAACAAGCCTAGTTTGGGATTCCATAGGGATTGAAGCCCACAGGGTGGATTCCAAGGGCCCACATGACGGATCATGGAGACATGCCTTTGGATTATTAGATGACATCATGGAGGACCTAACCTATCCCCTACCACCCAAACGATTTGCTTGAAATAGGCAAAATGTCACCTTCTTGGAGCTTGGCGTCACACATGGGATAGGATGTGGTAATGATATGACACTTGGAACTTTGATGAGGATTGGCACCTTGATTTAGTGGAGATAGGTGCTAGTTCCTTGGAAGATGGCTTTTGGAAGCCCAACGTCCCTTCTCCAATCTCAACGACTTGCCAAAAAGGGGATAAAAGTTTCCCTAAAGGGGTGACATCTTGCCCTTTAGGGTTTCTCTATGTGCAAATTATGAATTATTTAATATTATTTTTGTAAAGAGGCAAGATTAGGGTTGTTGACCCCTTATCCTATGGTTTACCCTAAATTATGTGGACAAACTATGTTCAGAACATTTTGTATAAATACAGATCATTTGTATCTCATTTTCATGATAGCTCTCCCATGGTGAGAAGCCTTCCTAGCTGAAATTTGCGCCATCTTTGGGAAATCTATATATCTTGTGCTTTTGTTATGGTGTCTTCATGCTATTGGTGGAATAAGTAGCATGCTACCTCTCTTGGAGATTTTCTCTTGCATTTATGGTGGATTTATCTTGGTAAGAGGAGGTTTATATTGTCATTTCTTGGACTAGGTAAGGATTTTATCTTATTGATGCTTCATTGCTTGGTTACAAGTTTGATTTGTTAGACTTCTTGGGAAGTATAAGGATTTACAAACCCACCATTATCTATCATTTTTGTCTAGAAATTATTTGTTGCACAAGGTTTTACTAGGAGAAGTAAAAGGGTTTACACCCTCCTAGTACTTCCTAGTTAACATTGCTTGCCTTGGGGAGTAAAAGGGTTTACACCCCCCCCCCCAAGGAGATAACATTTGTTATATCTTTATTCAATTGAATCCATGACCCAATAGCTAAAGGCACTAAATCTAATTGCATTGGAGAAATAAAATATTGCATTGGTTAATGTGAAAACTCAGGGTTTTGAGATTGTCTGAATTGGAATCAATTTTATGCTTTATGTGCTTGGTTGAGCCACTAGGGCGTCACATTTGGCTAAGTGCTTATTTTTGTTGTCATAACATTTCATCTATAGCCATTAGGGTTGCAGAAACCCTAACACAACTTCTTAATAACTCACAAACCAACCATCGAAATTTGTTGAAAGTTTGCCCCTACACTCTACTAGTCTCGGCGCAATTTTTGGGTGGATTGTTGGAAATTTTTGGTGGTTGATCTCGTTTTTGCAACAACTTATATGATACAGCCATAAGGCTGCAATTATATCTCTGCAATACTATTTTATTTCAGCCTTATTTCATGCTAAAGTCTTGCTCTTAGCATCTTTATTTGCAGTTCTTGTTATCATTTTGTTGTTGATATATATTACTGTTTATTGCTGAAATTAGGGACAACAAGCTTAAATTTCTTGTCCAACATATTATTGGGCTTATATCTTTGTTTCCATTGTGTCTTGGGAAAGTACAATCACTTCTTGGAAAATCTTCTACATAGTGCCACATCTTCTACCATCTATGAGACTCTTTTCAAGCCATTTTTTACCTTCCATCGTTGACATATAGGGGGACTCTTCATCATCTCTTCATTTTCCATCTCATTTCCCCCTAGGTCACCGAGATCCCCCCCTTGAGATGTTTACTTCATCTCTAAAGTGACGGGAATACTTGCCTAAGGTGATAGTGGGTAGGTGTTCTCTTAGTTGTCACCATTTTTCGATTGGGTTGGGTTTTTCCCTACCTACAAATTGTGCGATAACACGACCAAGCACCTCACCTTGTGGGCCCTATCATAATTGTACAAAAGAAGGATGGGACTTGGAGAATGTGTATCGACTATAAATCATTGAATAAGATTACACTAAAAAATCGGTACCCTCTACCCAGGATCGTTGACATGTTAGATCAATTGCAACATGCAAAATATTTCACCAAGTTGGATCTCAAATTGGGATACCACCACGTACACATCGATGAAGAAGACACTTGCAAGACTTCCTTCAATACAAGGTGATCTGATACCGGGGGTGACACTGATACCAAACTTGATTTGGTTCTAGACCACTTAATTAAGGTCATATTTACAAATTTGGATCTATTGAACTTGATTGGATCAAAGGTGGAAAAATGTACTTCTGAATACTTGAATCCAAATTGAATATTAACTTGGCGGAAGTGTTAGTCTAATAATCCAATACTTAATGCATTTAATGAACATAATTGTGGAAATAAAACATGCATAAGAAAACATGATACAAGAGATCATCGAGTTGTTAATGGAGTTCACCATAACCTTCTGGCTACGTCTCTGAATCTACTTGGAATATGAATCGCTTGATTATCCTTCCTTTGAAAGCGCTGAAATCTTCTCACAAAATGTGGCACGTGCTCCTTATAGGGCTAAAACTCGGAGCAGCCTTCTCTTACACAAAAGAGAACTTAAGGATCTCACATAAGTGACATTTCTTCAGACACTAGACGGACCACATTTGAGCTCTCTCTCCACCAAGAGATGATCCATAAAGGATTCATCCAAAGATGAAACCTAGAGTTTTCATAAGGATTTTATATAGTTTTCCTTAACTCCATAACTTAAGGAGACAAGATCCACAAATTTAAGATATAATAACAATTCAAGGGAAAAAAAATGAGAAAGCATCTCAACCAGCTCATGAGACCCTTAACTTCCTCCTTAATACTAGGAAACCACTTGTGGTAAAGTGAGGAAGATTCCAAACCAACTCATGAGACCCTTAAATTCCTCCTTGAGACTAGGAAAGCACTTGTGGTAAAGTGAGGAAGAGTCCAAACCAACTCATGAGACCCTTAACTTCCTCCTCCAGACTACGAAATTAATTTCCCCTTAAATTTAGGAAACTAATTTGTGAGTTGGATCCTCTCACAAAACTAATTTCCCATTTTTACAATTAAATGAATAATACGTGAGATTCCCAAACTCATTTCAAGCATTATTCATTTTTCCAATTTGCATGAATAATACATGAGTTTCTCACTTTTAAAGTATTAACCATTTTTACATTTAAAATAAATCATTCATGAGTATTAATTATTCTTTGCCACCTACCATCAATCAGTATTTTAATGATCTTCTCTATTGTGTGCAAAGTAATGATTCCTTGTGTGGAGATCCTCTTGGATTACACCACCCCACAAAAAGCACTTTTGGTCCTCCAAAATCATAGAGAGAAATTGTGACTTGAATCTCCGCAACCAGCTTCTAGGAAGAGTCTTACACTCCACGATGCACTTCCCCATTGCTCAATCCGTATAAAAAAGTGTCTCTGACAAGACGCACCCTTATTCTCCTTCACTGTTGTACTTCGAAATGAGGATGTCGATGCCAACACTTACATCAATGCAAATTTGTAGCTAACTTCTTGATCTGCATAACAAATGTCTCTGATAGGTCGCACCCTTCTTCTTCTTCTCCTTCGCCTTTGTACTTCGGAATGAGGATGTTTATGCCAACACTTGCATCAATGCAAATATGTAGCTGAAAATACATGGATTACAGCTTTTCAAAGCAGTACCATACTTGCCAGGAGTTTATCAAACACTCATGAACACGTTTACAATGATTGTCAAGACAAGCCTTAGGAAAAATAATGTCTCTCACTCAATAGTGGTTATAAGACCCATTACAATGTTGTCAAAACAGGCCTAGGAAAAGCAATGCCACTCACTCAACAGTGGCTATAAGACCCATTACAATGTTTCCAAAACAGGCCTAGGCAAAACAATGCCTCTCACTCAATAATGGCTACAAGACCCATTACAATGTTGTCAAACATGCCTAGGCAAAACAATGCCTCTCACTCAAAAGTGGCTACAAGACCCATTACAATGTTTCCAACAAGGATTTAGGCATAAAATAAAATGTCTCTCACTCTCATCATCACTTTTAAGAGTGGCTAATTACAACCATTTATATCATTAAGGCGAATAGCCCCAAATGTGCACGAGTGGTAAACTCTATGGTTTTTAATCCCCCCATTACAAACATGTGAAACATAATAAATAAGGCAAATTCCATCATCATCATACTCATCTCACAATTCTGAGACTTTTGGTTGTAAACATGACTACTTTATGTCGAAGTGTCAAAATGGTCCCTTACCGCACCATCTCAATTTGTGTGTAAGGCTCAAACAATGAATTTCCTGGAATAAGTGAGATCTTGTTGTCTTGTTGTAGCATCAAAGATCACCTAAATCTAAAACATACATTCATCCTCTTGCAATTTTCAAAAAGAGACAAAAACCATAAATGCATAAAACTTACATTGGCTTTTGTCTCAAGGTGCTCAATCGACTGCTCAAATCCCAGCATACACAACACCAACAAGTTCATCTTGTCATTCTGCAACTTTTGACTGTAAAATTGACATGTTCTGAAAGGTGTAACTCTACCTTGAAGTTTGTGTCATGCATTAATGACAAAATTGGGCTTCTTCCATGATCCCTGGAATACACTGCTCGGATCGAAATTCTGACTACACCAGTAGATTCGTGGTGAGAAATCGTGCAAAATGATTGTATTTTCGTCAAATTTCATTACCGTCACTACTAGACCCCTAGGCTCTTTACCTCGATTTACGTGTCACACAGGAACATAGGGTCTGTAATAAATTCACTCCAGGCCTCAAAATGTGTGCCCGTACTTGCGAAAAATTGAGCTGCCATCGGGCAGCCTGTGATTGGCCCACATGGCACCCAGTCAACTATACAGTCAATGCCACATCATTTGTCTTGTTCCATTACCACGTCAGTTGTATGGTCTTCCACGTCAATTGTATGATCCTCCATGTCAACTGCCATGTTGTACTACCACGTTAGTTGTACGGTCGGCCATGTCATATGTCATGTTGTACTACCACGTCAATTGTACGGTCTACCATGTCAGTGGCCCAATCAATTCCTACATCAGTTTCATGTCATCATATGGCTTGCCACATCATCATCCCATTCAGCGCCACATCAGCCACCATACGGCCCATTCAGTGCCACATCAGACACCATACGGCCCAATCAGTCGACACATCACTTCCACCTCAACTTGTTGACATCATCATCATACTGTCACACCATCCGACACATCATCTCTATACTTCCACATTAGCGGAAACATCATCTTTGTACTGCCACATGGCATCCGTACAGATGTCACGTGGCACATTTTTTCTGGTCCATTTGGACCTCTGAAAATGAAAAAACAGGTGACACGTGGCATCATGTAGTGTTGTCAAGTCAACAGTACACATGTCACTCTGCAATGCTGCCAACTCAGCATGTTGACGTCAACACTGTATGCACTTCACCAGATTCCCCTGTTTTCTAGAAACTTCAGATGGCCATAAATTTTGCACCCGAACTTCGTTGTAAGTGTTGTTTACGCGACTGGAAATCTCTCATTGAGCTATTCGACTTGGTGTTGTTTTCGCCAAATTCTGGGAACTTTTATTTTTGGCCATTTTTTTCCATGACTGAGGAGGATCAATCCTCCAACTACATAGACTATGGTACAGGCTTCTTGCTTGGTGTACCACGAAGCTCGGGGTGAAGCTTCCAACATTTCCTGCTCCAATAACCACTCATTTGGCAATGAGTGCAATAGTTGTGTGACTTCATGTTTGTCTTGCTTTCACTGTAAAGAGATTTTCTCTTCCAGTACTTTTCAACACTCTTGTTGTCCCAAGATGGTGTTGGTGATGATCTCAACTATTTTCTTGAAGAATCCTCTGTTTACAATACTTTTGAGCATTCTCTTTCACCATACCCCAATCATTCATATCAGGGTCTTCCTTCAACCTCCAATGGTTGAATGATGCCTTGTCCATTAATACCAAGAAATCCTCCTTTATACCCCATATTCTCCGGCAACTCAAGCCAATTCCCTTGGTGTGCCTTTCAAAAACTCCAAAAGAGGCATCATCATTAATAAGGGAAGGAATTGAACATGGAGAATTATTTACCTTCATTCTTGTTTATGATGCTTGGTCATCTTTCTGAAGTTTGGCCAACTGCTCCTCTTGGATGGATGAAGCTATAGATGAGGCTTCTAGGAAACCACCTTGGTTCCCTGGTGTCTGGAGAGCATCCTCTACTTTATGACAATATGTGTAGCTATCAACATTTTCATGTCAAGAACGATAATTAGTATACCTGTCATGGCCACAAGTTTATTGGATCTTCGAGGGATTTTTTGCCTCCTCTGTAGTGGAACATTCTCCAACTTGTTCCTCCATAGGCATCTCTAACATGAGTCTCAATTTATGATTCTCATCCTCTGCAACTTATAAAATCCTTTTGAGCTTTGCATTCTCTGCTTGGATGTATTGGTTGATTTCTTCAAGCTCTTTGAGTCGTGCTTGCTTCAATGCTTTTCCCATATTGTCTTCAACACCTGCAATCCCTATCAATCCTACTTTGATACTGGGGGTGACACTGATACCAAACTTGATTTGGTTCTAGGCCACTTAATTAAGGTCAGATTTACAAATTTGGATCTATTGAACTTGATTGCATCAAAGGTGGAAAATGTACTTATGGAGACTTGAATCCAAATTGAATATTAACTTGGTGGATGTGTTAGTCTCATAATCCAATAATTAATGCATTTAATGAACATAATTGTGGAAATAAAACATGCATAAGAAAACATGAGATAAGAGATCACCAATTTGTTAACGGAGTTCACCATAACCTTCTAGCTACGTCCTTGAATCTGCTTGGAATATGAATCGCTTGATTATCCTTCCTTTGAAAGGGCTAAAATATTCTCACAAAATGTGGCACATGCTCCTTCCAAGGTTGAAACCCGAAGCAACCTTCTCTCACAAAAAAGAGAACTTAAGGCTCTCACATAAGTGACATTGCTTTAGATGCCAAAACGACTACATTTGAGCTTTCTCTCCACCAAGGGATGATCCATAAAGGATTCATCCAAAGATGAAATCTGGAGTTTTAATAAGGAGTTTATATAGTTTTCCTTAACTCCATAACTCAAGGAGACAAGATCCAAAAATTTAAGATCTAATAACAACTCAAGGACAAAAATGAGAAAGCATCTCAACCAACTCATGACACCCTTAACTTCCTTCCTGAGACTAGGAAACCAATTTTGCTAAAGTGAGGAAGAGTCCAAATCAACTCATGAGACCCTTAACTTCCTCCTTGAGACTAGGAAACTAATTCCCCCTTAAAATTAGGAAACTAATTTGTGAGTTGTATTCTCTCACAAAATTAATTTCTCATTTTTACAATTAAATGAATAATACGTGAGATTCCCAAACTCACTTCAAGCATTAATCATTTTTCCAATTTGCATGAATAATACATGAGTTTCTCACTCTTAAAGTATGTAATGTCCCCATTTTGGGACATTTTAACATTACAACATTTCAGAGTGTTATGCCTACCCGAGTAGCGAGATAGGGGTGACAGAGACTTCGGGAGATATTGAAGGGTTTATTTGGACCCAACTTGCATCGATCATCATCGGGATCCATTCCGCACAACTGGGCTTTGGTTTCATTGCATTCCGAATTTTTCTATAATTTTGAGTTATTATGGGTCATATCTTAATTAAATTCACTAAAAAGGTCACAATGGGCATATTACTTGGAGAAACCTATTAGTGTAATAGTTCATCAGAATCGGGAGGAATAGAACTACAGGATAAGATGATGAGAAGTGACTTTGAGTGGTCGGAAAAGCCATCAGGATGGATAAATCACTTTTTAGAGGTAAAATGGTTAATTAATTAATTAATTAAGTGATTTAATCAAGGAATAATAAAATAAAGTAAAAGTCACTTGGAGGGAAAAGGTCAACAACGAATTAGGGTTTCGGGAAGCTATAAAGAAAGGGTAAAGCAACCTAATTCATTATGCATTGTTATGATTTGATGTTGAGAGTTCCTAGAGGAGGAGGAGGGTCGACCTTACTGTTTTGTGGATTTCTAGAGGAAACCACCACCATTGATCAGTTTCGATGTTGAGAGACACACCTTAGCCCATCGGAGATACCATCCAGGTATTTCATCGTACTTTTCAGGAGTATCCATTGCAGAGTGCGCAGCTCAGCCAGTGAGGACACAAGTCAGTTTGAGGGTTTAGAGAGCTGCACGAGATCCATATCCAGATTGCAGTTTCCTTCCAACCCATTTGAGATATAGCCAGGGCACTTCTATTGAGCCATATATCATCATATTCTGACGGTGGAATCTTGCAGATTGACTCATTCATCCATTTAGGGTGCAGCTCTTCCGGACAGACATTTGGTGTTACATGCAGAGTATCAGAGCAGATCCGGACAAATCCTTTCAACCCATTTCCTTATTTGGTGAGACAGTCATTTTGAGCCATATAGCAGCAGATTATGTTGGTGGAATCCTTTGGGGCGCATCCAGTGCTCTAGGAGGTGCGCAAACCCCCCAGGGGTCCAGATCCAGTGCCTTAGAGACCAGATTTGAGATACGGCACTCACCCATTTCAGTCTAGAGGCCAGGGTGCTTCTTTTGGAGCAGTTTCCAGTGTATTCCAATGGTCTAAACTTCCAGACGAGTTTTCCAGCCAGTAGTGGTTACCGTACTTCGTCGGAATCGCATATTTTTGCCGATCTATCCATGAATGCATCAGATCTGCTATCATCTTCTGATCACGGGTATTTTTATGTTATTTGATCATACTCCAATGTTGATCCATGAGATCTGGCTGACGTTTGTATTCTATATTTCCAGTAGGCTATTGTATTTCCATGCTTGAACCGTATAATACATGATATTGGGCAGTTTATGTTCTTTACTTCTGCATGCATCCTTTATATGTTGCTTAAACCATAAATATGCAACATGCACATGCAAAAACCAACATGCACATGCAATAACCAACATGCACATGCAATAACCCACATGCACATGCAATAACCATCAAGATCTCAAACATACAACTGAAACACATCCAGAAACCCCCAGTGTATCAGATCTGCAAGACAGAATAATAGATCAGTAGCAAATGATTGAGGATATTACAGTGGTATCAGAGCTTTAGTCCTGCCAGCCTGTGACTAAAGTCGATGAGTTCAGCGTGTGACCTAGAAGGCAGAGAGGATGCTAGGAGACAGATATGAGCGACCAGAGGGCAGTGGTAAGGCCCCCATGGAACCAGAGGCAACCTTCATGCAGGTTATCAGTGATATGTTAGCTAGTCAACGAACCATGTCTCAGTCCTTGGCTCAGGTGGCTGATAGATTGGCTATGGTGGGCATTCCGGGCACACAATCCCCACATGTAGAACATGGGAATTCGAGGGCAGGCAGTAGACCCCAGACACCTACTCGCACATACACATCTTCGATTAGGATTCCCAAACCATGGTTTCCTAGTTTTCAAAGGGCACCACTAGCAGTAGTACAACAGTCCTTAGCACACAGGCTTCCCACTCAGGTGGAAGACTTTGCAGAGTACAAGAGGGAGTATGCAGCATTGGGTCCTGACTTCATCATGACATGACATTGGTCGAGTACTATGGACTTAGGGGCGTGGACCATCCCAGAGAACCTCATAAAGGAGGACAACAACAACAACAGGGGAATAACATAGATTTCATCCGGAAAGTTGGTAAACTCACCATACCTTCTTTTGACGGATCGTCCAAATGCACTGCCAGAGCTAGGGTACAAAAGTTAGACATGTACTACAAGCTCAACTAGATGATCGAGACGGAGGCTAGTGACTCTTGTGCATTTGAGGGACAGTTGGATGGACAAGATGATAGTGCATGTCCTTCATCTTCCCCGTCAGACAATGTTGAGGATTCAACACTTCAACATACTGGTGACACTTGTGAGGATTCATATGTGTTGGCACTTGGACATGATGATATTAAGAGGTTGGATGACCTACCTATGGGTGTAGACATGGCTTCTAGGAAGTCATGTATGGAGGATGATGAGCTTCCTATGATGAGCGAACCACATTTTTCATCTTCTTAGTAATATATGCTAGCCACGACACATGAGGATATCAGTGGCATTCCTGATATGGTAGAGGAGCCTTGTGTAGGGATTGTACACAAGGGACATATGGATCTGTAGACCCAGGAGGAGAGGTATGGCTTGGAGATAGTTGACCTTACACATACCTATCAGTATGAGGAGAGTGAGTCACCACTCTTGGAGATTCCATTGATGGACCAGGTTGTGGAGACTGACAGCTTGTTGGGACACTTACTCCCAAGATCGATCTACAGTGATGATGATAGACTCCTTAGTGGTCGGGATGAACATAGCACATGTCTGGACACATCTGTTTGGTATCCAGGCATAGATGATATTAGTAGGGTGAGCGCATAGGAGGATACAGCTTCCCATACAGGATATAGTGCGATTCAGATGGGGGTAGTAGTTGGTGATGGTGTGCAGTGACCTACAGGAGGACTCAGTAGCATAGTGGATAGTGGGCAATTCAGTGCCTTATCTTTTGAGGAGTGTGTTGTTGGGGATTCCATTGTTGACACTAGCAGTGAGGGGCATGAGGTAGAACCTCAGTGGGACTCTGATCAGGAGTCACGACACTGGACGGGACAATTGAGAGTCAGTGAGGACATGATCATGGCAGCCACTCGATGCATTGATGATACACACGCATTGGTGTCAGTTTATTGTTGGAGGGCCTCGATGGCACATGATAGTTCAGATAGGGGACTTGCCATTGATGACTTCCATACACTCATGGAGAGAGTGACTGTGATGAGGGCTGACTACCAGCAGTTATTGATGGACAGAGATTACCTATTGGAGATTGGCGAGATGTATCACAGGGCACTGAGGGAGCAGGAGCTTGAGGTGGACCAACTCACTTGTGAGTTGGTGAGCACACAAGGATTCTTGGAAGGCACATAGACAACCCTTCAAGAATCAAAGTCCAGATTAGATGAGCTCCTTGAGGAGACTGGTCAGAGATACACTATATCTATCTCAGCAGAGAGTCAGATATGTTCCTCAATTACATTGTTGGAGGATATCTGGGTGTCGCAGGGGCCACCATTCATGGGTAGTTCTAAGATAATCGGTCATACACATACACATGAGGATTCCAGAGCCAGGGGCAGTTACGAGGACACTTTCATTTGTGTTCCAGGATTGGTTGATATCCACACAAAGGTTGATCCGGGAGTACACCTTGGACATATGATGATGAGAGATATGCACACTGGGATTCATGGGGATGCATTGGATGGCAGAGAGGAGACACACTTAGAGGAGCATGGAGATTCCTTTCCCTTGCAGCAGCACATAGTTCTGGGAGATCACCTTCACAATAGCAACAACTATCTGAGTGATGATGGAGGGAGAGTGATTGACCAGCAGTTTGTGGAGTTATCTACTATTGTACCCGATAGTTGGAGTTTAGGCGATTATTCACCATGGGTGCTAGTGGATGAGATTTTCGTCCAATCCTGGGGATTAACCAAAGCATATGATAATTCCAGTCCTACAGTTGGGTGCAAATATTTATGATAGCCTTTCCCGACACTTTTATCATTGACAACAGCATAGGGGGTGCTAGATAGTGGCAGGGGACATGGAGAGTTGGTAGGATGAGACCACCTGACAGGAGTGTCTTGATTTCATACAACAGGATAGGGGTGGATCATCAGGGGCAGACAGTTGAGGTCCTAGGCGTGATGGAGAGTATCCTAGGCCATGGGACAGAGGATAACTTAGATATTGCTACATATTCAGACTCTCATTGGGATGAGGGTGGATGGATTTCGACAGTTACCAGTGGGGCACATCAACAGTTAGTGGGGATTGGAAGTGATGAGCTTCCAAATTTGATATGGGATCCTGAAGTCCATTGGGTCGGTAGTTTGTTTCATCTTATGAGGATCCATGCGTGGAGGGTCCATTATGGATACTTTGAGCAGACAGTCATGATCAGAGTAGAGCAGCATTAGCATGATGGTCCCTGTCAGAGACTAGCATGGGACCCTGGGATTATAGGGCTGGGCATTTCATTGACTGATGGAGATGAGCGAATGTTTGCAGGGGGAAGTCAGTTTGATTTTCCATTGAGTTTCAGTATTGAAGAGAGCACGTCACTCGTTGATGATTCGTTGAGGTCTTGTAGTACCTCACTATGGAACCAACATGTTCAGTCAGTGGGGGTCGTGCTGAGATTGGTATGGTCTGGTAGGATAGACCCATTTCAGGTTGAGGCCATCTTTTATGTGCAGGAGACTCATGGTGTTGATATGTTAAAGAACTATACTCCACAGGGCATTACAGTTCACATTCTGATATGGGATCCAGGGATTGGAGTGCTTGATAGTTCAGCGTTTGATCGAGTTGAGTTTTGAGTTGAGTGGTTGCTTAGGGAGTTGACTGAGATTCTTTGGCCATTGATCATTCTACTCATCAAGAGCATGTGGGTGTCATGCATGGTGAGCACTTGGAGAGACCACATCTTGAGGGGATTCTACCTTGTGTCACATAGGTGGATATGGGACCCCGGTATCATATGTAGTTGGATTCAGTTATTGCTTGAGCACAAGCAATATTTCGGCAGGGAGGATTGTAATGTCCCCATTTTGGGACATTATAACATTACAACATTTCAGAGAGTTATGCCTACCCGAGTAGCCAGATAGGGGTGACAGAGAATTTAGGAGATGTTGAGGGGTTTATTTGGTCCCAACTTGCATCGATCATCATCAAGATCCATTCTGCACAACTGGGCTTTGGTTTCGTTGCATTCTAATGATTTCCGTAATTTTGAGTTCTTATGGGTCATATCTTAATTAAATTCACTAAGAAGGTCATAATGAGCATATTACTTGGATAAACCTCTTAGTGTAATAGCTCATTGGAATCAGGAGGAAGAGAACTACATGATAAGATGATGAGAAGGGACTTCCAGTGGTCGGAGAAGCCATCAGGATGGATAAATCACTTTTTAGAGGTAAAATGGTTAATTAATTAATTAAATAAGTGATTTAATCAAGGAATAATAAAATAAAGTAAAATTCACTTGGAGGGAAAAGGTCAACAATGAATTAGGGTTTTGGGAACCTATAAAGAAAGGGTAAAGCAACCTAATTCATTATGCATTGTTATGATTTGATGTTAAGAGTTCCTAGAGGAGGAGGAGGGCCGACCTTATTGTTTTGTGGATTTCTAGAGGAAAACACCACCATTGATCGATTTCGGTGTTGAGAGACACACCTTATCCCATCGGTGATACCATCCAGGTATTTCACCGTACTTTTCAGGAGTATCCATTGCAGAGTGTGCAGCTCAGCCAGTGAGGGTGCAAGTCAGTTTGAGGGTTTAGAGAGCTGCATGAGATCCGTATCCAGATTGCAGTTTCCTTCCAACCCATTTGAGATCCAGCCAGAGTGCTTCCATTGAGCCATCTATCGTCAGATTCTGACAGTGGAATCTTGCATATCGACTCATTCATCCATTTAGGGTGCAGCTCTTCTTGACAGACATTTGGTGTTGCATGCAGAGTATCAAAGAAGATCCGAAAAAATCCTTTCGACCCATTTCCTTATTTGGCGAGACGATCATTTTGAGCCATATAGCAGGAGATTCTGTTGGTGGAATCCTTTGGAGTGCATCCAGTGCTCCAGGAGGTGCGCAAACCCCCCAGGGGTCCATATCTAGTGCCTCAGAGACCAGATTCAAGATCCAACACTCACCCATTTTAGTCTAGAGGCCAGGGCGCATCTTTTGGAGTAGTTTTCAGCGTATTCTGACCGTCTGAACTTCCAGACGAGTTTTCCAGCTGGTAGCGGTTACCGTACTTCACCGGAATTGCATATTTCCGTCGATCTATCTGTGCATGCATCAGATCTGCTATCATCTTATGATCACAGGTATTTTTATGTTATTTGATTGTATTCTAGTACTGATCCATGAGATATGGCTGACGTTTATATTCTATATTTCCAGTAGGCTATTGTATTTCCATGCTCGAATCGTATAATACATGATATTGGGCAGTTGATGTTCTTTACTTCTGCATGCATCCTTCATATGTTGTTTAAACCATAAATATGCAACATGCACATGCAATAACCAACATGCACATGCAATAACCCACATGCACATGCAATAACCATCAAGATCTCAAACATACAACTGAAACGCATCCAAAAACCCCCAATGTATCAGATCTGCAAGACAGAATAATAGATCAGTAGCAAATATCTTGATCGGCGGGATCGGGGATATTACAAAATACTAATCATTTTTACATTTAAAATAAACCATTCATGAGTATTAATTATTCATTGCCACCTACCATCAATTATTATTTTAATGATCTTCTCCATGGTTTGCAAAGTAATGATTCCTCATGTGGAGATCCTCCTGGATCAGAAGGCAAGGTTTGTATGAACAATTGGTCATGCCATTTGATTTATGTAATGCACTAGCTACATTTATGAGACTAATGAATGATGTACTATTCACATATCTAGACTCATGTTTTACACTGTATTTGGATGATATATTGGTTTATAGTGGTACATGGGAGTAGTACATCTCACATCCCATGTAGGTGTTAGAGACTCAGAAGAAGCACTAGTTGTTGGCTAACCTAAAAAAATGTGAGTTTGTTCAACAATATTTGGTGTATTTGGGGTATGTGATCGATGGAGGGGAGCTCAAGATAGATCCCGCAAAGATGGAGGCCATCGTGAAATGGAAAGTTCTTACAAATGTCATTGAATTTAGGAGTTTTGTTGGGGCAACACAATACGTGTAGAAGTTCATAGCTTCATTTTCAACAATAGTTACAACACTCCACACCATAACAACGAGTGGTAAGAGTTTCTAGTGGGGGAAGAATCAGTATAATTCTTTCAATGAGTTGAAAAGAAATATCAATCAAGCACCAGTTCTCGCATTACCAACCATGCAAAATCCTTTTGAAATGTAGATAGATGCAAATGGGTATTGTTGAGGAAAATATATGAATTTATCTTACTCAAGCATTTTCGAATCTTGCTTGGGTAAGGTAAGATAGTCGAGAATATTACCCTAAGTTTCATAGCCTCAAAATGTATTTCCTGATCCACGGGTATTAATTACCAGGGGTTAGGTTAATTTTTTAAAGGAAAAGATTGTTGCAAAATATGAAATTTTTATATCATTTTCTGAACATATACAGATTGTAGAAAGTAAATGTGGAGATTAAAAGCAAAAGTAAATGTGGAGATTAAAAGCAAAAGTAACCAAGTCATAGATTAACACAAATGAGACAAAATAGCAATCGCTTTATTTCATTCCAAGAAATCAAAAGTATCTTTCTCTTTACAAAAATCCCTATGAGGACATGGACCAAGGTCAAACTTAGATATCCCCGATGAAAACCATACAAAAGGACTCTAACAAGAAGTAAAAACTGAACTTTCAAATATAGATTAGCTTGCCACGGACTGTTTCCCACTTGACTCTGCACAATATTCTTTATTAGTCATGAAAGTCAATTCATAAACAGACAAGTATACACAGATAATCAAAGATAGATCAACACCTCTGAAACAATTATATGAATGAGATGGTTCATCTTTGAACCTTGTTGTCTACAATAGGACCCTTAGTATTTCTTTCTCCTTCTATTCTCCCCTTGTTCTTCCTTCTCATTTTGCTTTTATGCATTCCAAATTAGTTGAAGTAGTTCAACTACCTCATTTAGTTAAGTTAATTAAACTTAACTAATTTTAGTTTAAGGGAAATAATAATAATAATAAAGGGTCGTTGTTAAATAATAACTAAGTAGGTGGGACTCCTTGTGACTCCCTTTTATTTCTTTACCAAAAATAAACAAAATTAGACAACCAATAAAACACATGCCTCCTTATGGCTCCCATAATTATTTCCACAATTTGAATATTAAATATCACAAAATTCAAATTATATCCAAAATATCCCAAAAAAAGTTTGTTGTCCAAAACTTTTTGTAGTGCATTGTCTTCAACAAATCAACACATAAATCAAAATCCATATTTTCCACTTTGAGAGGCAATCCTTCTTTTGTCATTGTTGTCCCCTTTGGACTTCCTTGAATTAGCCTCAGGTTGAGTGGAACCTTGAGGCTTAATCTCACTAATAACATGGGATAAATCGTCCCTCAAGTGCATCCGGGAGGACACTGAATTTGCTGAGTCACTTGAAGGATATGAGGGGGAAGCAGTAGTTTTACCTTTGTCTTGCACGTGGGGAGCCTCGGTTTTGAGTCGTTTTCTAGCATGAGAGGACTGTACAGGTGAGTGTGCGGGGAAAATTAGAATATTTGTGTTTACAGGTGGAGGAGGAGGAGGCGATGACAATTTGGGGCATCCACGATGGTGGGAGACTGTCGGATGAACAATCTCCTTCCATCCATCATTCTCGGGAGCTTCTAGTTCCAAAGATACATGGGGAGGCACAGGGATACCAGGAACATTTTGGAGATGGAAGGGAGGCCTCTCTGGTCTAGGATGAATTATCCCTTGCCCAATCTAATTGAAGAACCCAGCTTGAAAAAGATGGTTCAACTCCTGAGGATCAGAATCAAAATGAATTGAGAATCTGGGCTTTCTAGGCCCTCTGTTCCAGTTACCTCTTCCCATATTGTTTCTTCCATGACTGCCTATGTTGAAGAAAATCATCTTGTATGCAGCAAATTATTAGCAACTAGCCCTTAACAGACCATGCATGACATTCTCTTTATATGAAACAAATTTTGGCTCGGAAATTAACATAAGACCCATGCAATCCAATCCATAAAAAATATTTAATAATTCCCAAATGAGAAGGGAGTGAATTAGGGTTCATGGGATATATGGGGGGATTGTAATAAGCGAAAAAGTGATATCATGACAAGGAGTAAGAACACGAGTACTGCTCAACAATTCATTAAATAACTAATTATGCAATCAATACCAAAAAAATATCAGTTGCCACCTATTCCAGTGTCATCTTTTACCACTACCATACATAGTCTTAATTTTATTTTATTGAACAGGGCATGTAAAAATGAAACTGGGATCATGAGGGGGTTATAATGAGCGAAAAAGTGAGAATATGAGAGGGAATAATACGGATATTGTTCATAAAAAATAATTAAACCAAACAACAACCATAACTTTGTTCCAATCACAATCCAAAACATCCACTTTTAAGACCCAAAACATTTAACTATTCCTTAATTGCATACAGATTGCTTGTTGTCTTCAATAAAGAAAACAATTTAATCGCCCAGAATTCTTCAATTATATCAATCTGTGCATCCTATACAATAAGTATGCAAATATCATTTCCAATTCCACAGTAACATCATAACCATCCAAGCCACAATCCTGTATGCAGACCCTTTCCTTTTAAAACAAACATAATATGCACACTAATTCCAATTATCCATATCCAATGTTCAATTCTTGAAATCAAATAATAATAGACACAGTACTAACCACCAACAGTCAACTTCCAATACTAACTGACATAGTCCATTATCATCCAAACAATAATCGGGCCCGATTTAATCACACACAGGTCAACAATAATATAATCATCGACACCAATCTTGATTCAACAATAGCATTTAACCAAAAACATGTAGCCCTGAGCTTGATATCTGTGTGCATTAACATGTACAGACTTCCCTTTAAACGAAATACTCAATAAAAGACAAAGCCATATAATGCGCGAGGAGAATAGAACCAAATCATACACCCAGGTGTCTCCTTTAATCTTGACAGGACCAAGATCATATTTGATGAACCAATCTCACACACAGGTGCCTTTGAAACTTAAATGGAATACTGATCGTGCTAGGATTTAACATAGCAATGAGTGTAAAACCATAAATCGACCAAATGGAAAGTTATCAAGCTATAAGTAACCCATACCCTCTTCTCAAAAAAAAATTATCACAGAGAGGAGAATACAACGACCCGATCAAGAGATGGTCTCTAAAGTCAGACAACCTGTGCTTTTTTTTTAGAAAATACTAGTCATTTAACTCGTAATCAAAATCTAGACAAAGCAAAAAAAGGTGCTCAAGGAGAACATAAATAAATCGGGTTCTTTAAAACTTTATTGCAGAGAGGTAATGAGAGTGTGCTTAATCTTTGAAAATAGAGAGAGCTCGTAATCCTTTTACCTCCTAAAATAAGTTATCATCGAGAAGCAACCACAAGTAATCAAGTATAATCTTGGAAGAATAGAGAGTCGTGCTCTTTTGAAATCACCATAGTCTTTTAACTTATAACCCCAAAATCTTGATAGAGCTAAAAGGTGCCCGACGAGAACAGAAATAAATCAGGCTCAATAGAACCAGGCACACGCAGATGTCTCTTAAAATCTTATTGCAAAGAGGAAACGAGGGTTGGTTTAAACAAGGAAGAATCATCGAAAACATAGAGAGGTCGTGCCTCTTCCAAACACCAAAGACATCTATAACCTTCAAAACAAATTTGACAGTGAGGCTTACCAACATATCAGTTAGCCACTACAACAAATATGAGAGGAGAGAACACTTAAAACACTTGTGAAAAGAATGCCAGAGAACAACCCGCGGACACTCGATACATATACAAGCTTCCATTTAATATTCTAGGCAATACAAAGATTGGACTGTGAAATGCTTTTGGTGATAGTGACAGTGAAGAAAAAACCATAACAAACCATAGCTCAGGGCTCGGCCAAACAAAGTAAGAACAATACCATTGTCAACAGTTGCATTGCAACCTGGAGAATGAATCACAACGACGACCGAGACGAAAAAGGTGTGACATCACTAATACCCAGACTAGTGGTAAAACCCCGTACAAATAAAACCCAAAGATCATCATTATCATCATTTTTCACAGAGAACCAAAACAAAAACCTAAGCTAACCAGCATTTCTTTAAATCAATAACCAATGCACAGGCTTTACAAAGCACTAACACCCATTACTTTCCTTCAAAACGCCAACACTCCACAGTAATCACAGAGAACACCATAAACACAACATTGATACCCATTCGAAAGCTCAAGAAAAACACAGAACTCGTGCAATCATGAGACAAGAAATTGATTCATAATACAGAGAGTCCATCATGGATGAAAAACAAGGAGTCGTACCTGGAAAAATCGCTTCAAGGAAGAGTTAGCCTGTGTTTTCCCTTTCAAGACCGAAAATTGTGGAGCTTCCACAAACACCGGAGAAAAATGCAACTATGGCTAGGGTGACGAGCTCGAGGGTGGTTTGGAGTGACATGCAGTAAATGCACGTCGCTTCCTCACCTAGTCCTATTCAATTCAACATACTAGCCAGCCCATTACCATAACATCAACCATTAAATTCAAACATATATCCATTGCATAAATTCAATGCCATATCCTTTGTATAGTGCACCACCCGAAACATATCAAAACTTTAATAATAACCATATGTTAAACATTACCATATGTGTTTCACATATAATCCTTTAACCAAGCGCATAGTATAACAGCTAGGTCCATCACTTCCCATTTGTCACTATCATATATACATTCAAGGTTTATATATAATCTTTTTTCCATAGCCTTAGGACTTATCCATATTTTCTTCCTCTTTTTGTTTTGAGCTCAAGCTTCCATATGATTTATTATCTTTTTGCATAAAATCATGTATAAGATTATTAATCAATGTTATAACATAACATAACACATGTAAAACAACATAATCCTCATATCCATAGAACTGCTCTGTATTGCGAGTGAACATCAACAACATTTAGCAATAATGCATCAACCAACCATGTTGTCAAAATGAATGAAACCAAGACTGCATCATCAATTGTAGAAGACCGTGTACACATTATCATAGAAGTAGAAAACATATAAGTGTAACACATCCATCATAGCGCCTCTAGTCTACAAGGGGGTCCCACCTACTAGTTAATTATTATCATCATAAATAAATAATAGAGCTTAGCAGTCATTTGCGAGAAGTATTCATCATTGCGATTTTAATCATCAACAGGTATGTCATTGGAGCATTTTTTATGCAAGGAGGAAGGCTAATATGCTATCATTCTTAAATATTTCATGTTAAAATTATCAACTACCCTACCTATGACAAGGAACTTTATGCCCTGGTTCAAGCCATCAAGAAGTGGAAACATTATCTGATGGGAAAGGAAACTATCTATAATATTCCAGATATAAAAAGTATGCAGAACATAAATAAATAGCTAGAAATGGCAGATGAACAACAATATAACCATAACAACACCACAATAATACCAAAATGATAGCAAAACAACACCACAAATAGCACTTTGATTACCGAGAGCAATGTTCACTTACCTCTTCGAGGGGGCAACCTCTAACAGAGCAGAGCTCTATTACAATAATATCCAAGACAAAATTTCTCATACCCTCGGCTCCTATTTATACTAAATATGTCTATCAAAAGAACCATCTAGAGGAAGATTCTTCTACAAGAAGAAGCTTCTATTAGGTCTTCTTACATTGGACTTATTCTTCCTTATTGCTAGGCCTTATTAATATTAACCTTTATTACATGGAAATATATTATTCTACCTACATGAGGGGTTAGGTCCCTAACATGTCCTCCCCCTTAAAAACAACTTTTTCTTCGAGGCTTGAGATGGAGAAATTGTTGCAAAATGGTAGTTGGTTCCCAAGTGGCATTTGTTGGAGTTGTATCTTTCCACTGGACTAACACTTCCTTGATGGTTCACTCACACAGTCGATGCGCACGCTGGTCCAAAATTGCTTGTGATTGTAGCCAAATGGATCCTTCTTCGTCCAACTCATGAAGGTTGGTTTGAGTTTGGCACTTAGTTCCAATCACCTTCTTTAAGCAGGAAGCATGAAAAACATGATGGATCTTAGAATGATTGGGCAAAGCTAACTGATAGGCCACCTGTCCCACACGCTTGAGAACGGTATAAGGACCATAAAATTTTGGCGCCAGTTTCTGACAATGGTCAGCCTTGAGGGAAGTTTGATTGTAAGGTTGTAGTCGAAGAAACACCTGATCCCCTTCTGCAAATTGACGTTCAGAGCGACCATGATCTGCTTGTTGTTTCATGCGATTATGGGCCATGACCAAATTCTCTTTGAGGGTACAGAGAATATCTTCTTGAACTGTAAGCGTTTGGTCAACCGCCTCAACCTTCGAGACACCTGGAAAATATGAGAGGACTGAAGGTGGCTTTTGTCCATATACCTCTTCAAAATGAGTCATGCACGTAGTTGTATGGTATGAAGTGTTGTACCACCATTCAACTAGTGGTAACCATTGAGGCCATTGATTCTGCCTTTCCGATGCAAAACACCTCAAATATGTTTCCAAACATTTGTTGACAACTTCAGTTTGACCATCAGTCTAGGGATGATAAGTTGTGCTGAGATGCAATTGGGTGCCTTGTAGCGTGAACAGTTCTTGCCAAAAATTGTTGGTGAAAGTTGGGTCGTGATCAGAAACAATAGAATGTGGCATTCCATGAAGCTTGAAGACCTGATCCATGAAAAGTTGAGCCACAGTAGATGTTGTAAATGGGTGTTGAAGAGAACAAAAATGAGCATACTTGGAAAGACAATCAACTACCACCATCATGACTAATTTATTGTTCGATTTAGGTAAGCCAACAATAAAATCCATAGAGATATCCCATCAAATAGCAGGTGGAATCAGAAGTGGTTGTAGTGTGACAGGAGATTTGACAATTTCACCCTTTTTGCGTTGACACACATCACATTCGGCCACAAAATTATGAATGTCTTGTTTTATACCCTCCCAGAAAAAAGAACGTTTGACCCAATCATAGGTTTTGGTAAACCCGATAGTGCCCAGTTGTGGGTATAACATGAAGCTCAGAAAGTACCACAGATTTAAGTTTTGATTGTTTACTTAAATACAAATGGCCTTTGTATCTAAGCTCATCATTGAGCCAAGAGTACCCTGGGGAAACTGGAGAATTGGACTACAATTTTTATATCAGATGCGAACTTTTTGGATTGTGTAGCCATTCCTGGCGAATAGCTTGGAGCCAATCTGGTACAATGAAAGACAAACAAAAAAGAGACCCTTCATCTTCATATTTTCTGGAAAGTGCATCAGCAACCACATTGTCTTTGCCTTTTTTGTAAATGATCTTATAATCATATCCAAAGAGCTTAGTCACCCATTTTTTTTTCTTTGTGAAGGAAAGGCATTGTTCCAGAAAATACTTGAGGCTTTGATTATCTGTCTTAATTTGGAAGCGTTTCCCCAATAGATAAGGTTGCCAAAGATCCACAACACGCAGAATAGCCAACATTTCCTTTTCATAGCTTGATTTGCCCAAATTTCTCTCGGATAGTTGTTTTCTGGTAAAGGCCAAAGGATGACCCTCTTGCATAAGGACAGTGCCAATTCCTTTCTCGGAAGCATCACATTCCAGGACAAAGGACTTTGTGAAATCAGGAAGGGTTAGGACTGGAGTGGTGCACATGGCCATATTCAAGGTTTGAAAAGCCTGAGCATCTGTTGGAGTCCAAGTGAAAGAATTGTTTTTAAGGAGTGCAGTGAGAGGTGCCACAATCTTTCCATAATTCTTAACAAACTTGCGATAATAACCTGTTAAACCCAGAAAACCATGCAAGCTTTTGAGAGTCTTTGGGTGAGGCCAATCTTGCATAGCTTCAATCTTTTTAGGATCCACACTGACGTCGTCCTTGCCAACAAGATGACCAAAGTACCCTACTTTTGAGGCACCAAAAGCACATTTAGATTGTTTGAGGAAAAGTTGGTGCTGAGAGAGTAGATGGAGAACTCGATCCACATGAGCAAGATGGTATGTCCAGGTTTTGTTGTAGATGAAGATATCATCAAAGAAAACCAACGCAAAATGACAGAGAAAAGGACGGAAGACATGATTCATGAGGCTTAGGAAAGTGAATGGAGCATTACACAAGCCAAAGGGCATGACCAAAAACTCATAGTGGCCCTCATGAGTTCTAAAGGCAGTCTTAGGAATTTCTGCCTCTTTCATACGGATCTTGTGGTAGCCCGAACGAAGATCAAGTTTAGTAAAGAATTGGGTGCCACTCAATTCATTCAAGAGGCCATCAATGACTGGAATGTGAAATTTGTCTTTAATGGTGAGTTTGTTGAGGGCGTGGAAGTCAGGACACATGTGCCAAGAACCTTCTTTCTTAAGGAACATGACCACAGGAGAAGAGTAGGGGCTCGTACTAGGGCGGATAACACCTGCGTTGAGCAGTTCTTGAAGCATTTTCTCAATTTCATTTTTTGGGGAAAAGTGGTGACGATAGCGAAGGATATTGGGAGGAAGGCTTCCTGAAACAATGGGAATGGAATGATCATGAACACCACAGGAAGGAGGGAGTCTCTAGGGAGTGGAAAAAACCATTTGATGTTTAGAGAGGGTGGATTGGAGGTCCTGCAGCACAGAGGGTGTCTTAGTGGCTTGGATGGAATGGAGTTGGGAAATAATGCCAGAATGACCTTTTTTTAGCAGATTTTCCATGCGAAGGGAACTAATGATCTCAGGGGAACCGACGGTGATGCCTTGGAACTTATATTGTTGGCCCTCATGTTCGAATTGCACGGTTAATTCCTTAAAATCCATGAGAATGGGACCCAAATTTCTTAGCCATTCCGCACCCAACACAATGTCACAACTGCCCATGTCAATAGAAAACATATGAGATTGCAAATGGTAGTCATCAATTTGGAGACGCACATTTTCACAACACCCTCCACATTTCATGGACCCACCATTGGCAATCATGATTTGGAAATTATTGGCTGCACAGATATAGCAATTAGTTTCTTGGGCAATGCGGCGATGAATAAAATTATGGGTACTTCCACTATCAACAAGAATGATGACCTTCATATGCTTGATGTAACCAATTAGCTTGAGGGTTTGGGGAGTAGAGAAGCCAGTGAGAGAATTTAGGGAAATGATCGGTTCTACTTCAGGAGGGTCTGAGGGAGGGGTTATGTCTGTGAGTTCAAGTGACACAGACACAAGGGGAGCCTCAACATCCTCTAATATGGCCATAAAAATATTTTGTTCTTTACACTTGTGTCCCATAAAATATTTGTCATCAAAATTATAACAAAGGCCTTTGAGTTGGCGTTCCGCCATTTCGGCCCTGGTCAATTTTTGGATCTTGAGTGGAGTAGAAGGAGGAGTGGGAGTTATTGGTTTAGTGGGAGGAATAAAGGAGGGTTTGCGGTTTTGAGAAGAGACAACATGTTGTTCTTCCTTATCTCTTTTAGTAGTGTCCACCCAACTCTGAGGCCGAGCCATGAGGACATGAGCATGGATATCATCCTTGAGGCCACTGATAAAACATTCTTGGAAAAAATCATCAGACGTGCCCTTTGTATGAAAAGCCAGTCGCTCAAAAGAAGCTATAAAGTCTTCCACTATGCCAGATTGTTTCAACTTTGTCAAATGGCCTAAATGGTTGGTGTCGGTGTCAAAGTGTTCATAAAGCTCTGCCACAAAGTGTGTCCCAGCCACATACCCTTGGCGGGCATTTTTTCTCCATTGCCACCATTGCCAACGTTCTTGATCTAGATGGAGAACACCATACCGGAGTTTGGCCAACTCATCTGTAATGCCATACCAAGAGAAATAATGTTCCATTTGAGTTAACCAGCCAATGGGATTCAATCCATCAAATTTGGTCACATCCACACATAGAAGACGTAGGTCACGCTGAAAGTGATGGGGATGAAAATTCTGGGAATGAGAGGAAGTTTCACCTTCAGTATGCAAAGGTGGGTCAAAGAAGGGAAGACCTGCAGGGATATGAAGATTAGCGTAGATCATCGTAGCAACAGATTCAATCTAGGTAGTAATGTCTTGTTTGAGCTCTTGTATGAGTTCCTCAATTGAGGTAGCGACTGAAGCTGCGATGGATGAATATATTTTTTTATTGATGGAGAAAATATTGGCATTGATTTGTCGCACTTCTTGTTGGGTTTCTATGAAATTAGAGTGAAAGGTATTGAAGTGAGCTTCCAAGTCTTGGCTACAGGTATGGGTCGTGATGACTAGGGAACACGAAAAGGCGTGAGTGGGACCACATAGAAAATGGGTTATGGGTCAAGTGTATCACAACGATCAGGGCGACGAGATGAATCCAATGGTGTAAAGCCCAAATAAGGGTGTTGGAAGGAGGTTGGGTCCACAAAAAAAACTGTTGAAAAATGATAGGTATGACTGCAATCAGGGCGAGGAGAGCAAACCAATGGAATAAGTATCAAATAATGGTGCCAACAGGATTTTTATTTTTTATTTTTTATTACTCCTGTGGAGTTATACTCCAATCTGAAGAATATTGCAGTGATGAAATGTCCAAATGCTTAACAGGAAGAAATGTGTAGTAATTTCGCAACTCGAATGCAGGAGACATACTTGTGCCACAATAGATCTTATCTGGTTTGTTTTAGTTTATGTCCCAAGGGTGAGGTATTCAAGGGTTCTACAGATAAGGGTTTGTCCTATGTTATAGCTCTCTGATATACGTGCGGGGTCCAACAATAGTACTCGGACCAATATCTTAGGGAACCAACTAAGGAGGCTAGATCATACCCTTAGTCGTACTACCCGACTACAAAGGTACTAGAGAGTACCTTCCCGAGTGTTGTTCTCGGTGGCACTATAGCAGTCAGGTGGCCGATCGATTTATCTACGGAGGGCTTCCGAAGATCTAGGTTGATCCGTATACAGGTGTTGTCTGATGCACTACCACTCGAAGGGGTACCAACGGGGGTTACAAGGGTGGCCAACAGATGTGCACTTAAGTACCAATTGTATTTCTTGTGTGTATGAATCTCCGACCGCAGGTTTATGCGCGTAACGACAAATCTTTGTAGCTTAAAGACGTCGGAATACGTCTCTACCCTGAAAAAATTAGCCCACAATTTTCTGCCGAGAAAGGTGCTCTGATACCACTTGTAATATTCCAGATATAAAGAGTATGCAGAACAAAAATAAATAGCTATCAATAGCAGATGAACAACAATATAACCAAAACAACACCACGATAATACCAAAATGATAGCAAAATAACACCAGAAATAGCACTTTGATTACCGAGAGCAATGTTCACTTGCCTCTTCGAGGGGGCAACCTCTAGCAGAGCAGAGCTCTATTACAATAATATCCAAGACAAAGGTTATCATACCCTCGACTCCTATTTATACTAAATATGTCTATCAAAAGAACCATCTAGAGGAAGATTCTTCTAGAAGCGAAAGCTTCTATTAGGTCTTTTTACATTGGACTTATTCTTCCTTATTGCTAGCCTTATTAATATTGACCTTTATTACATGGAAATATATTATTCTAACTACATGAGGGGTTAGGTCCATAACACTATCATCAACATAAATCACCAACTGCTACAGTATTTACAGGACCAGAGTAAGCTACAACAAACCAGACATTACAGGTGGATGGGGTTTTTACAACAATTTCATATAGTCATCACGTATAAGAAGGGAAACACAAACAAGTTGGCAGACATGCTTTCAAGGCCACTCACATCCAAGATTACAACTTTGGGAGCTCTTATGCACATGGATCCTTTTACCCATGATGCATACAGAGAGGCGTACACAGAAGATGAGGACTTCAAGGATGTGTTTCAACAGCTACATAGCCAAATTCATATAGAAGAAGGTGATGGTAAGGTTGATTATCATTTACATAACGGGTTACTATACAAGATCAACAAGATCTATGTCCCTAAAGGTGAACAACTGCAGCTTATCAGAGAAGCTCATACATGCAAGGTTGCAAGACATTTTCGTGTTGGGAAGATAGTTGCCAACTTACAGAGGTATGTGTATTGGGCTAGAATGCAAGAAGATGTAGCATCGTATATTAGAGGATCATACTTTGTTGTGCCAGTGTTGATGTGTTTTCCTGACACACATCAACTAAATGATTGGGGTAAATATGTGAACCTATGTTTCTTTCAAATGGATACCAAAATTTTTTCAAATTTGGAAAGTGACAAATACCCTTCACCTATTGATCATGAAGACCCAACAAGTTTTAAGAATTCAGAATCAGTGTTGTAGTTTTTCTTCATGCAAGGCCAACATCGATGGTTTTTCTTTTGAACAAAAGATACTTAAAAGAAAAAGGAAAATTGTTTGTGTCCATCTTCTCATTGAACAACCATATGTGTTAGCTTCATCCAACATTTTACAGAATCTAAAACAAAGGTCATATACCCAAGATATGTCATTTTCATCACTCATCTCTATTTCCTCAATCATCTATATATTAATGCCCCATACTTAGCCATTGTCCTTACCCTCCACACTTCATACTTAGTCATTTTCCTTCCTCCCCTCACTCCATACTTATCCATGTTTCCTTCTTTCCACTCTATTCTCCTTCCTCTCTACTCTCCATACTTAGTCATTTTTCACTACTCTCTATATTCCTTTACACTACTCTCCATACTCCTATACTTAGTCATTTTCATGAATGCGGAATATTCAATTTTCACTTCCCACTTTTGCATTACCCAAATTCCACCCTTTATGACTTAGTCATTTTACTAAGTTTTACACTTAGTTTTTACTGAGTCTCATACTTAGTTCATTTTTACTAGGTTTTACTACCCTACATTACCCTAACTCCGCATTGCCCTATTTCTAGGTAATTTTGTTTTCCTATTTTATTATTTCATGAAATTATTCACTATATTCCTAAGTTTTATTCCTTTCACCTACTTTGACATACTGGGACACGTGGCAGTGGCGTGGACCTACCATATCGGGACATGTGGCAGCGACGTGGACCTATCCCTAGGTGACAAGTGGTAGTTGTGAGGTGGACCTATCCTTGGGTGACACATGGAAATGAGGTGGGCCTACCCCCGGGTAACACTTGGATGATATTTATTGGACACACAGATGATTAGGCAAGTGAGATTGGGTGATGAGGTGGCAACCAAAAAGCAATACTATGCACAAGCTACGCAAGGTTCCATAGTTATTTCTTCTCACAAAAATAATATGGGGATGCATTTTGCTTATAAAAAAGATATGAGAACTATTCCCTAATGCATGTAGGATAAATGGGGTGGACTAACAAATCAAGGGCTCAAAATTCACATGGATAAATCGACTATTGTTGAGTCTTTGCCTTCCGGAGGCCATAACTTTTGATCCTGATGTCCAAATTGAGTAAACAAGAGCTCATTCGAAAGCTAGAGATGGAATAAAACTTTGGAATTGGTTTCCATGAATGGAATCATGACTATCATTCCCTAAAAATTAAATTACAGTCGGGACTATTTTCTAGCTTGGCAACTAATTATTTTAGGAAAATTGTTTCTTAAGAGAAATTTCTGAGACTCTAAAGTGGCTCCCAATTGATGGCATGAATATGTAAGTTCATATCTACAAAGAGGAAAATAAAACCCTAAATCTAACCCTAAAGAAGCTTCAAGAAGATTATAAAAGAAGAGGTGAAAGGCATTCAAGGGGATGGTTGTTGTTGGTAATTAGGAGTTTTTGCAGTGGTGGAGAGTTCACAAGAAGAAAGTTTTGTCTTTCCAAGACTTTTTGAATTAGATTGATTAACTTTCTTCCTCGTATTCCTTTATTCTTTATTCTTTCCATCATTTTTTTTATGTGTGTTTGGAAACAAAAAGATCTGAGTCTAATCAGCTCTTTCTCTAAACTTTTCCAGTCATTTTTCATGATATTTCATATCCAAAGGAGCAAAATCCAAGCTTTTAAAAAGGCAAATGCAGTTTAATTAAATTTATCTAATTGTCATTGAGATCTTGTTGAGGTTGTTTCATACCTCTTGTTTCACACATTGTTAAGCTTATTAAATTTGGGATATTATTATTAATTTCTCCCACAAAGATCTATTCGGGGCATTACATTAGTGATTTCTCAGACTTTGAGTCTAAGGCACGAGATTTCAAATTTGTGTCTATCAAAATCATTTTTTGAGTTTTGATGAAGTGATCATGCAAAGTTCTTTATGACCTATCCATCTTACTTTTCTTTCATCTTGCAAAGTCATAGTTGATTATGGGTTCACGTCAATTCAAAAGGAAGGAAGAATATATGTTGAAAGAAGACAATAAACCCTATAGATACAAATCTATGCAAACATATGTATTTCTTCTTCTTGGATAATATGATGTGCTTGATAAGTACATATGTATATAAGCGTTTGTACATCTGTATATAGGATTTTTATCGAAATATTTGTTAAGGTTTTCCATTGCATGCATCTAAGTTCAAAAGAAGAATTTTTCATATATCAGGAAAGAGGAGTACCACCTCTATAAAAATGTAGGAGGATTTATCCTAATGATGTTATCTTAAAGACCGTAACACAATCTTTTAGACCAACAACCAGCAGGCCCAGTAACAGGAAGCAAGGTCTATATTATCCTTTACCTATACCCACTCAACCTTGTAATACTCATGTTTCCCCTAGTTTGTAAATATAACTATAATTGGCCAAGAGACTATGGCAGACTAAATATGTGTGAATGTTTGATTTGATGAACCTTTGTATAAAAGGGTCAATGTATGAATTTTATGTTATTGATAGAATTCGAATTTGAATATGTGTTGCACAACTACTGAAAGGGGGAAAGTTTGCCAAGATAGACCACGGATGATATGAGAGAGAGGGTGAAGGTGATCTGAAAATAGAAGGCTGACTTGTTATGCTATGCAAGCACCCTCTACTTCATTAAAATAAACTTTACAAGACCTTGCTCCATGTGTTAAAATATGCAAGATAAATTATGTGCCAAGTTTATGCTTCTTCTTTTAAATGTTTATGTGTGAGGACTTTGCAAGATTAAATATGTTGTTTTCATAAATACAACAGCAAAAATAACTTGCAGCAAATAATAACCAGCAAACACTCACATCAAGAACAATATGATAAAGGAGTTCACCCCTCTCTGGGCTACATCTCCTTGAGCCTCCATCAATGGACTTGGCTCTCTGGGATTAGTTTGTCAAAAATTCTTTTACAATATGCTGCTCAACTCCAATGGAAATACTGATTGTACCATTGGGATCAGAATACATAAAAAGCCCAAAAATGACTAATAGAACTCTGAAAACGGATCATGGCTCATCTGGGCATGACCTCTTCTACATGTGGCCATAAGCTTCACTGATATTCTCTTTGGCAAAAACACCCATAAAAGTCCTAAAATGGATCTGAAACCTATCCCAAAGTGTTCAGAGCATATTAATTAGCCAAAAATGATTATTCAATCACAGAAAACAAACATAGGCTCATCTGAGCAAGACCTCAAACAATAAGGGCTTCAAGCTCCCTGGAGCTTCCTGAAACTTCAATGGTTAAAAACCTACAAAAGAAGTCTTCAAATGGCTTTGAAAATAGTGCCAATGGATTCAGAACGTCCAAAAAACCCTTGTTGGGCTTTTACGGCACCTCATTCGGCCAAAAAATGAAGAAGATAGGCCTCCTGCCATTCTCTTCCTTCAATCTTGTTGTCTCTGGTTCGCCAAAACGTACCTCCTGTACGTTCAACCAAGAACACGCTCCAAAACGCGTGCTTAAACCCAGCACACGCACAAAACTGAAAAACGGATCAAACTGTAGGACGGTTAGGGCGCGCCCAGCCCCTAACCGCCAAGACCACGGTCACAAGATCACCATGTGACCACGCGCAAAATAGGAAAAGGGTTGAGTTTACATTTGCGAATAAAACGATGACAAGTGGTGGGTCGTTCAACCCTTCAAACCACAAATTAAAACCGAAACGCGCCAACCGTTGCATATGATATGGTCACATGCGAAACTGGGGGCTAGCTTTGTTTGCAATAGAAAACTCGCGCGCGCGCGCGATATGGTATGGTCATATGTATACAGTGATACGACCGTGGGTCGGGGCTAAGCCCCGGCCCGACCCCCCGCCGTATGCAACATTACACGAATTTAAATACAATACAACACATATATCAAATAAGGAACAATGTGTGGCCCGTTGGCAGGGCGGACTTTGCAAAGGCTTTGACCGTTGGGGGAGGTCCGGGGTTCGAATCCCACAGACTCCACATAGTTTTGAACCAATAAACAATATAATGGTGCCACGTGACAACCCATGACTGGGCCACGTGGCACCCAACCACAAACCAAAAACTGCCACGTGTCGAAACATGATTCAGCCAACTGTCATCCAATCCAAAACTACCACGTCACCTCTGCCACATCAGCGTACGGTCTCTGCCACGTCAGCCTGTACGGACTGCACAGTCAGCGTCCTTTTTTTTTACCTATTTGACGATTCAAACAGATGGCGATATCTCTCGCTCCCGATGTCCGTTTGAACCCAAACGAGTTGCGTTGGGTTCATGACGACGAGGGATACGCACTCATTCGTTTTGAGGCAATTTCGAGAACGTTGATTTTTGAGCTAAAATTTGACCCCTGGTCCAGATTTTGATCAGAAGAGAAAATCAAGAATGGTTGCGATGAACCTCACTAGACCAATACCTATTGGGTGTAATTTCTCAACAGTCCTCCGACCCATAAATGAATTACCAGTCAAGCTGGTAGTTGGAAAGCCATCCTCGAGAGTTAATGAGGAGATGGGGCAGGGTACCCATCGGTAAGGCTTCCAGGCCTGACCACGAATTGGGATTCAGACCCACGCAACCTTGCTGAGGAAGACAAGGAATGAGGTAATTCGGGCAAAGAGATAGATCTACGAGACAACATAGTAGAGAAAACACTCTCCCGAGAAGAGCAGTGAACAGACTTCGGCTCTGAAGTTGAGAGGAAAAAACTGAGCAGTAAGCTCGATATGGTTGTAAGAAGCCATGGGAAGGGTTTGGATACAAGCAGATAAACGAGGCTAATGAGTGACTAAGGAAGCACTCATGTAGACCTCCTTGCTTGGAGCAGAGAAAACTAGTTGCCAAGTTCTTGTTGGAGAAGGAGAGTAACCTTCGTCCTTGACTGTTGTGGAGAAAAGAGAAAGAATCTCTCCCAGAGCATCATGATCTAGCTTAGGGGTGGCCAGTGGTAAATCTAGTAGGAGTGGTTGTGACTATGGTTGGGTGGAAACAAGAACCCCATTCAGCAGTTGCTTCACATTTTCCAGTTCTGATAAGTATTTTCATACTCTGTGTAATATATTGGATGTGACGATGAAATGTCTGTGTTAATGATTTAGTCTTTCAGTATTTGAACAGTTATTAGAAATGCTCTGTGATTTATGTAAACTTTTATATTTATATGATCTTTGATTTATCTTACTTTAATTGTTAGAGAGTCATGGGAATATGCAGGAAGGTCGGGGTACGATCAACTGAAATGTCTAAGTCCTTCCAATCCCTTGAAGTTTACCTTAGCGGGAAAATCAAAGTCTAAATTTTTTTGGAGGAGGGAATTTTTCCTTTAGCCTATTCACCCATCTAACTGAGGGCTCGTGCCCATGTCCTTAACCCAATTGTTGCTAAAGGAATAGCGCTTAGCCCCCAGAATTTCCAAAGTATCCATGTCACCGGGGTCTGGGAACCCTACGCTAGTCCAAAAAGGGGCTAGCTCTTCGGCTTCGGGTCTTCGGGACTTGTGATTCCACAATCCTTGAAAGTAGTCGAAGGTCGAAGTCACGAATCGACAAGGACCGTCAATCTGGGGATCCAGCATAGATCACTCTCAGCCATAAGATTGGACGTAGGAAGGGAAATGTTAAGCGCTTCGGCGAAATGCTACTTATGGAGAATAGGAATGGTATAATGCCAAAACTCCCGAATATCGGAGTCACTGAGTTAATGTAGACCGTTGAAATGGAGGGACATGTGTCCATAGATCCATGGTTATCCGGGTATTCGTCCATCTAGAAACGTGTGAGTTTTCCCTAAAGGTCTGCATGCCGGAGTAAACCCTGGTCGTAGATGCTAGGTACACGTGGCAATATAGCTGACATGGTCTGGAAGGAAAGTCGGGAGATACACGTCAAAGCCCTGAATGTCAAACTGCCGAAGTGACGAGAACCGTTGGATGAACGGGTATGTGGCACATGATCCCATGGTTCAAAGACTTCGTACTCCAGAGGAATTTGGCCAAGGGTTTTCTGTTGGGTATGTGTTATATTCTTTGCATGTGTGTGTGTGTGGGTGCGCCAGATAACTGCGTCTGGGCGGTTTTTGCTATTTTTAGCGGATTTTGCTATTTTTAGCTGATTTGTAAATTAATCCCGGATTAAGGGATTAGGG